>JAAQRH010000170.1:0-72140 GCA_013186785.1 Fusarium pseudonygamai
CAGCACTGTACACGTCTTGGTCTCGGGAGATCATCCACCGGCCTCAAGCCACATCAAGGGACAGGGGAGGACTGGGCTGGAACTTTACTTGTACCTTTCTCTGCCGTTCACCATGTTACAAGTGTTTGTTTGTTTTGTATGTGGTTTTACCTTTAGCCATGTCTTTTCAGCTCGTGTCTTCTTTTGACTATGGCGCACACACTTTACAAGCAACTATTACCGCTACAAGTACGACCACACCTTTTTTGAGGTCTATTTAGAGTCCGGGTTGCTCAGAGTTACCTAGTCGGTCGTTTCCTTCGGAGCTGAAGCACAGTGTGTCTCGCTGCGACCAGTCAAACGTCGTGCCTTGACTTTGCTGGGGCCGAAAGCTGACTTCAAGCTGACGAGAGGTGGCTGTAAAAGTCACGAATTGCTGGCAAGCGCAAGCCATCCAAACTCAATCACTCATTCCATGGATGGTGTTGAAGCAGCGGCTGGCTGAGGTAAACAATTGCACCCCCGCTTACCTCTTCAAGGTCTTCTCTTGCTTCCCCACTATGACTCTCACGATATCATCATCTCGATATTTGGGCCCAGAATATTGCTTCACTGCAACAAGCATAAGCGTACGGTACCTGAGTCTCACATCAGATGCGCGGCAGCCAAGCGGGTGCCAACTCCAATACATGATGATTTATTATCCTATCCGACAGTATCGGATGACTGCTCATTTGTTGACCATCACAAGGGCCAAAAGCCCACAAACGCGATGCCTGCAATTCCCCAATCGACGTCATTTGTGATCCGTCTTGAACGACCAAGCGGTCGACGAGGGGAAAAAAAAAGAGGCACTGCTCTGTGCAACCGTACATCCAGTCACAATGCGCAAAGGACACCCCGAAACGTCCCAGAGGCCACATTTTCCGGCTCGCTGCCGTTCGCTCCAGCGGTCAGGAGCGTTTCATCACAAAGCCATCAAATAGGCCAGGCCTTGCAGGGGAAACCGATGCTTGTTTCCGTCTGTAAGATTGGTTGCCATTGGTTGGAGAGATTGCTATGCTGCTCTCTTGCAAATACAAACGTCGCAGGCCGTGCTTGACACGCCATCAAACCGCGTTCAATTGCATAGAACGGGCAGGCACATTAGATCGGAAAGGTAGGTAGTGTCCATCTCTAGCTTCCCTGTTTCTTTTATCGACATGCCTAAACTCATGGGAAACGGTGTTGTTCGGGAGTGTTGCATCTCTGAGATGAATCTTCATTTAAAAGACACAGGTCAGACACGCAAATGGTGGTGTCACCTATTGCCTCGATATACTGAGGAAGTGGCTCTTACTTAATACAAGTCTCCGAACCATTTCCATTGATACACGATGGACGAAGGACGGTGTTTCCATTGGTGGTCTTTTTGCTGTCTGTGCCTCTTTGACTTTTGCGATGGGGACAGAGTGATAAGATCTGGTCATCCTTCTGAAGGTTCGTCTTTTCGGTTTGTTCTGCTACTCCGAATTATTTCAACTACTGACTTGTCGCTATAGCGGGTTCTAGGGCACCAGCAACAGTTGAGTTCGACTACGAAACATTGATCTTCGATCCCGAAAGCCCACAGTATATTTCACCACGCCATTGGGAGAGAACCAGGACCTTTGTTCTTGCTGCACACCTAGACTGCATGAAAAGATTCCCTCCTTTTGACAAGCATGTTGTGTTGAACCTCCTACACTATGATTTCCGCCCCTCGGATTCCCGAAAACGGGAAAGAATGCTGGTTCTTCGACAGTGTTGCCTTGATATTTCCGGGGAGCATGCAGATACCACATTGGGTGCTCTTCAAGAACAGGCTCGAATAGGGGTGAGAGACTTGATTCTAGCACCAAACTTGGTGAATATCCTTTCTAGCAAAAAGGCCACATATTTACACTTCATTGTCGATCCAACAATACCAATTTGGGGAATATCGACCACGTTCGAAAATGCCCGTTACCTTCAAGGTCTTTCAAATAACGTTGCTCGGGACGCATTCTTGGTGGTCTCGGAGCCGCAGCAACTCTCGGACGGACTCTATTTCGCTTCAGACCACCTTGGAGTCAGGGCAATCTCCTTTGGTGAGACCGATGTGTCAAAAAGCTCCAGCTATGAACAGCCGGGAATTTGGTGGACTTTTCAAAACACCAATAAGTCGGAGCGGTATTTTTTGAAATGGTACGGTGATGTGAGTCGGCCCTTGTTTTGAGCCAAAGGCAGAGGATTGACAAAGACGAACCGCTCAGGGCCTTAAAATGCGCGATTTGCACGTGGTGAAATCGGAAGAAGACGTTCTGCCTCCGCTGGCAAGGTGGTCGTTGCTACCGCCAAATCCGGAGGCTATCTGGTACTTGCACCTCGATGACAGTGCTGGTGGTCGACACTATCTCAAGGTTCTGGAGTGTGAAAGCCCTGAGATCACTGGCTATTCAGCATGCCTACTTGACGAAGACCTGCTTTACCTGCATAGTCATCGTGAGGGCGAGGACTTTTCATTCTATAGTGAAGGTCGGGGAGACCGACTACACGCAGTGTGGCTGTATTTTCCAGTTGAGAAGAACGAGCGGATCGTCGAAGTCTGGCGCCTGAGGAGAAGGCCAGCATTCTGGCGCGATATCCTTCTGGTACGTTACAATGGCCGGACAGATGACAACACATTAATGAGTGCTGATGCAATCTAGCTACGAACGAACAAGAGTCGCGTTTTCTTTCTAGGAGCCAACGCCAACATGACCCAACCAGATGCCATCTTCGAACGTGTGGCCTTATTGACCGCCAAACCTTCTCGTCTCTGGTTCAGTTCTCAGGGAGACGGTGTCGACTGTCTTGCATTCGACTGTGAGGAAAAACGCCATGACAAGAATGAAGCTCCCCCATCTTTCCACGACCCATCTACATGGTCCTCAAGGATGAGTGTCCAGCAGGTCTTCTATAAATCGGTTAAACTTGGAGGCGTAACTGGACTCGTCCCCTGCAGAACTTGGATCCCAGGATCTACTGGGATTGTCGGTCTCATCTTCACCTACTCCGATGGCTCGAGGGAGTCAGTAGGACAAATCCGTCTCGATCACCTCCTTCCACCCATCGAGGTTGATCCGGCCGGAGAGATGTGGATAGGGGCCAGACTGCTTCAACCCAGTGGCGCGGTCGTTGAGTCAATGAGAGTGATTCCGTCGACTGGCCAAACCTTTCATGGTGGAAACCCTTCCCAGGAAGGACTGACCTGGTTGAGGATACTTTGGAGGGGTCGGTTAGACTGGAACTTTCTGTATAGCAAATGCTTCATCAATGTCAGCGATCAGGCCAATGTAAATCAGCACATGAGCATTGATATGTTGCTGGAGAGTTGGGCCGGGAGAGAGTGGGAGAAAGAGGAGGTGTCAGGGCAGCAGCTTGTTGTGCGTGCCGGTTGATAAGTCACATTGGCGCTTATGACAGCTTCGTTAAACATTTCTTTCAAGATATTCATGTTCCTCTATATCAGGCTAACAGGATTCTCGCTCCATCTTCCAACTCCATAACATCATCTGCCCTCGCCGCCTTTCCACCCCAAATCACCGTCCCAGTTCCATCGATAGCAAAAGCACCAGCCTCCTGCCACTTATTCCCCATCGTCGTCAAGGGCCCATCATCTTCTTCATCGTCCAAATTATTCGTACTCGCTGGTTTCTTCTCATTCGTTTCCTTTCTCTGTATCGCTCCAGCCACTTTCTCTCCCAACCATCCCGACTCTTTCCATCCTTGAACTTGCGTCGTGGGATTGAGTACATACCACATACTACTCGTTCCTAAACCCCAAGCTGCATAAATAGCTCTCTCTTCATCGACGATAACGCGAACGCTCCAGGCGCCGCCGAGAAGGGATACCCATTTTTGAGTTGCTTGCTCAGAGGCGTGGGATACGGCTATGCATGTTAATGCTTCGCCATACCGATTCGCCATTGTACGAAGATTAATAAATGTCTTTTGAGCAACTGCGCATCATCAGCATTGACTTCAGAATCTGGAGTGGCAACTTACAAGCACAACCAACACAGCGTAAAAACACAAGCAGAACTCTCTTCCCCCCACCGACCCTCAGCTTCCCCGTCTTGTCAAGGGGTGCTTTATCTCCTATCCCCGGCAGTCTGCCCTTAGCAACAGCAGCAGGCGGAGGCGTCAACCACGGCTGAACAGTAAGCGGCAGAGACCGAACAGACATCCAAGACGTCCAGCCTGAATCCGTTTCATTATCGAGATCTGCCGGTGAGTTCTTGCGCAGTTTATTTGGCTCGCGCTTCTTTTCTGAAAAGTCGAATACGTCGCTCGGTATACCTGCTTTTTTGAGGGCGAGCTTGGTTGTGAATGATGAGAGCATGGTGAGGAATGAGATGTGAGACTAAGGTAGGGAAGATTGCGGGCCGGGCCGATGGGGTGAGACAATTATAGGCTGAGCATATCACGGGAATAGATTGATTTGATGAGATTAGTGAGAGAAAGTTGTCATGTTTGTTCTTTGTGTTGTGAAGAAGATGAGACGTGGTGTTGAGTTGAAACTCCAAAACAGGGGGTTGAGATGTGACGCTAGTAAGGGTTTGGAATGGGGGCGACTGGTAGGGTAACGCGAATGGTAAAGCTCCATCAGCTGGAATGAAGAGAAGAGAGTCCGGAGAGTGTCTTTGTGATTTGAAAAGCCAGTAAATATTGTTGTTTCGTTTATTTTTTTATTATTTTTATTTTTGGAGAGGATCTATACCTGTAAGAACACATCTGGAAAAGGGAAAGAACAGGATACCCATACCGGGGGGATAAGAAAACAGCGACCCTAAATGTAGGGTATTATTAGAAACTCAATAAAATTCATACCCTAAATATAGAGTATCAATATAAACTCAGTAAAGTTCATCCTATGCTTGGACTATATTACCTGAGTCTTTTTGTCATTTAGGATCAAAGTCCTGTGTTTTATTTCCTTCCCTACCTAGCTACCTTGTCATACATAAATCTCATTCCTGCACGCATCAAGTCTCCAAGAGATAACCTCTGAAATCGCGACCAAAAGTTCAAAAGTTCAAAGCCCGAAGATGTCGTAGTTGCCGTTACTTTCAGCATATTGGTATATTTCATCAAGATCTTCTGGATCTGTAAGTCCCGAGTCAGCTGTCATGTTCATATTTGCTGAGGTTGTTCTGCAGAAAGAAGCCAACTCACCAATATCCCCGATCAGGATGGACAATGGTTTGACGACCGGCTCCTGTTTGGCCATATTCGCATGCTCGGCGAGAACATGCCGCATCTCGTCGTCTTCTGATGTGCTGCCCCTGTGATACGACACTGCGTATACACCATCGTACTTGTTCCAGTCCAGTCGTCCAGTCATAGGCACTGCAATAGTGTTTGTATATGTGACAGACTCGGCAACGCTCTCCTCGTCGACACTCTCCTCGTCGGTAGAAACATCTTCAGCTGGGGAGCTGCCTTCATATCCGTCAGATTCTCCACCAGTCTTATCGCCCCCCTCATTAGAAGAGACCAGTGACAGTGACAGTGGCTCCGAAAACCCGAACCTGTCGAAACCACGGTCCACTCTGTGACTGTTTGTCCCCAGATGTTTGAAATTGTCGTACTGCAAGTACATAGTGCCTGAAGTCACTGTTTTTGGAGTCCCCAGTGTGTCGGGGCGAACTTGACCAACAGAACTCCGGCTGCCATCAGTGTAGGTGAGGAGCAGACCTGTGATTTTCCCTCCTTCATGGGAATAATACCCTGGCGCGAAAATGCAGGGCGTAACCTCCCTCACGCCGTCCAATTTTGCGGATGTATGATACTGCAGTCTAGGACCGTTTAGTAGGTGATCTATTGTACTCGGCGCATGTAGCAAATCAGAGTGAATTGAGCGCTGTGCTGGGTGCTCCCACGTGGACACGGAATCAAAGTGAAGCCACGAGATTCCCTTGGAATATGACTCTGAGTGAAACATGCGACAAGTCTTATTCTGGGGTAATTCGGCAACTACATGATACATTGCACCCGGTCTATGCGCTTGGGTGCCAACGACGAGGCTGCGGCCATGATTTGTGACGACCTGCATCGCCCAAAGGTTAGTGCAACAGCACAAGCCAAAAACGGAGGCAATGTCTTACGATGAGTGTGGCGAGACTTTCGAGGCCAGTGCGGACCCAGAGCTCGGAGACATACTCTCCAGGGCTCATGGCAAGATAGAGTCGCGTGACAGGGTCGCAGTGAAATCGGTCGTATTCCTCTGGAGCTGCTGACATTCCGGCCTGGTGCGAATTGATGTGAAGTATTACATCCCTTAAAACAAGAAATGAATAACCCAAGGTTCCAGGCTTGTTCCAATAGAAGGCTCGAACGAATTGGGTATCGAAGACGTTGGGAAGTGGAAGTTTCGGCGAGTGCTTGACTGGTGCCGGAGGTATAGCCCACCGAACCTCGTGAGGGCCATTGTCACTGAATTCCACAAAGCTGTCTGGAGACTTGACAATACCCAAGCCCCGAAGTTTGATACCCTGAGTACAAGATCGTCAGCAAAGTTTCGCTGGTTATGTTGGCAATACTTACATCAAATCTTGCTTTCAAGTAAAACATGCCACTTTGTTGAGCGTGAAAGGTCCACTAATTCCCCTCAACCTGCTCCACGTTAGGAGTGTCATCATTTTCAGTGATAATGAGCTTTTTGGCTCCCAGGCCGTTATGACAGATGAAGAAGTTGGGAAGCTTATCCGTGTTCCAATCCAGAACAATGTCCTCATCACCACCACGTGAGTCGTACGAGAATGATCGGAGATACCGATTGCCCTCATAACAAACGTACTGAGCCCACAGTGTCACACCGCGGTGGACGGGGATTGATATGTGTCCTGGACGAGGCGGATGATCCTGTGGCCAATGCTGTTGGAAAGTTTGCAATGCTTGTTCACGAGCAGAGTATTCGGCGATGTTTCTGCATACTTCTAGAGGAAGACGCCCACGAAGAATTTGAAACAGATCCCGTGCAAAAGTGTCCTTCAGCCAACGGCGGCGACGATGCAGCAGACGAAGGCCACCTTCAAATGCCTGGCCTGGGTAAGTAGCGGCGGCTACGCTACGCGCCGACAGATCACCGCCGGCAACCAAGAAGCATTCGCGGTGAAACGGCATCGAGGCGCTGTGGAAGTCTAAGTGGTGGCGAAGAATTTCCTGGAATTCTGGAGATATCCACGCTGTATTAAGCGATCAAGTTTCGTGTCAAGATGAGTAGGAAGACTTTAGAGTAGAGTCCTTACATGAAGTGCATGCCATGATCACATCATCTTGGGAAAATTCGAATCTGCAAAGACCACAAGAGTCTATGCAGTGGTACGCCCATGAATGGGAAAGATGATCCCCACGGGGATCTTCGAATTGGAGTTCCATTATGAAAATCCGAGCACGGGACGAACACTCGTCGTTGTGCCTGAAGTGTGATGGTACTGACGTCTCCGAGTGATGGAAGAAGCGAAGAAGAAAGAAGAGCATCAGGAAACTGATCAAGGCCGACTGACATTTCAGTCACGTGTGTTGCTTAGGAGCACGCGTTTGACACCTGATGCCACTGACACTGAATAGGTATTAGAGGTACCTACCCAATGCGCAAAAGCCTCAGAGGATTCTGGCCATTGTGGAGAGGGCACATACTCCTTGGTTATGAACCCCTTGTGTGTAAACATCAGCGCATCGCAAGTATTTAGCCAATGGCGTTCAATACTTCCCTAAGTAGTACTCCTTCCTCTCGCGCATGTGTTTCAAACTGGCCGATTGTTGCTATCATGAAGTCTTTGGCGTTGGTGTTTCCTTGGTCTCGTTTTATCGAGGCTGTAATACTCTCAACGATGTCTCTGACGTCTCTCGCTGAAGCTGATGGGTCATAGTACGGTTCCTGTGTTCCAGTCTAGAAGCTTTTATCCCAGGTAAGGTCCTACGTATTTGTTGATTGTCTAGTTATAGGACCTTAGGCTCAGGGGGTCAGAAAACACCAAACGTTTAGGGTGTCGAAATAAACTTAGCAAAGAGTCACCTAATTGAAGCAAATTTTACCTAAGTATCTTCATCACTTAGGGCTAAGGTCCTGAGTTTTATTTCCTCCCCTGCCTTAGCTTAGGTATTGTAACCTTTCGCATCTGGCATGAACTGTCAACAATCTAAGGTATCTACCATTGATCGATCGTTGACGCTTGTCACGTCTCGACGACAGATATCAAACCAAAATAAAAAAAACTGGAAAATCCCAATTAACTTTCTGAAAGCAAAAAACTCACCATCGTCCCCATTTCCTTAGCACGAATGTCATATTCGAGCCAAACGTACTGAAAATGGACACAACCTCCCAAGATGTAGTGAATCACATCCCTGCTTCTGACGACTCCCTCGATTCAAGCCAAGCACGAGACGTTCCCGAGCTAGACACTCCTGAGGATCCCGAGCCGCGCGTGTTCAACATATGCGGCCTTTGCAAGTTTCGCTTCCATGAAGGTCAGGCCATCATTACTGGTATGTTCACGATGTTCTGACGAAGTTCTCTGTGCTGGTTCAAGCTCTTCATGTTGATAGTTACTAATTCTGACTTAGTCGACCGAAATAACTCTACCCTGCCTCTTACCTGGAACGACAAATACTACCCAGAAAATGAGATCTTCCACCCCCATGGACAGAAGGCCTTACATGCGGGTTGCTTCCAAGTTGCTGGCGATGCCGTATTTGACAAAGGCTTTCTCGAATCCTGCACATGGAACCTCGAATGGTTCACATTCCATAACTCATTCACTCAACCCCCGCCGTCTGCTGTTACAAAACGCACTCGTCGGCTCAAATCATCGCTTTCCCTAGAAGTCCGACATGCAATCAAGAATCGACTTCCGATTGAAGTATGCGAGAACATTGCAGCTTGCTGCTTAAGCGAATATGCGGCGAAGCTTCACCTAGATGCCTGGCAACGCCGGGATCCTAGTGACCCGAAGGAAAATATCATACTGCCCGTTTTCAGCGGCCAAACTATTTGGGTCCAGTACGTGGAAATCGAAGGTCACAATTACGTCAAGTCTCTGTCAACCGTTCGCATGAACGAGGAGGATACGATGCTTATTACGGCCAAACCAGATATCGGCTCTTCGATGAAGTTAGGGATGTACTTCGCCGAAGATAGTTTGGGAGTACGCACCGTCATTGCTTGTCCCGATGATGAGATTGGGCGTACTGAGGAACCTGGTATTCGATGGGCCTATATTCCTTATAGACGTTATGATCTCCCACTCCATATCAGCATGAACTTTGACGTGAGTCTTTGGATATAATATATGTGTACTTATCAAGCTAACTTGACCTTGTAGGGCCTCAAGCTGCGCAATTTGGATGTCACCCAATACGAAAGAGATTACTATGTTCAACGAACACGCTGGGCCATGTTACCCAGAGACCCCAGCTACCAGGGCCTGGGCGCTCCCGACGACAATATCCTCGAACCTAGTGACAGGGCAACAGTGCATGCGGTCGACTGGAACCTGCCTGGAGTCTCCGGTTATGTCATTGGCCTACAATGCAGCTGTATTCACTCCATCGTTCCCTATAGACCAGGGAGGTTACCTCCTGCCCTCATTGATGCTTACGACAATGCCAGATCGAATTGGCTTTATTTCCCTGTTGACCCTGACGAAAAGATCTCCGAGCTATGGCTTCGCTCAGGAGACTTCCCGCAGGATGATGATGCCTTGGATCGAGCTGAGTCTCTCATAGTATGCTATAACATTTCTGTAAACCTGAACACAAGCATATTGACATGCTCATAGGTAGTCACAAGAAACGGCCGCAGTCTTGTACTTGGCCCTGACATCAGATCTCGCTCTCCACGTAGCGATAGGCCCCTAATCTACGAAGCGCTTGCCGATTTGCCATCAACCCCAACCCGAACATTTTACTACAAATACGGACATGGGGAGTCTTGGCTCGGGTTCGAGAGAATGACAACATGGCATGATCGCAAGATCGAAATCTCATTTGGACCACCTGGGCCTGGCCCATACGACTGGTCTGACCAATTCTTTTCAACATCTGCCGACCTTGAGAACCTTCAAATGATCACCCCATGCCGTGGCTGGAGAAACGGCGTAGATAATGAAATCATTGGTCTGCTTTTCACCTATGAAGATGGTCGTCAACGATCCGTTGGGCATATTGGCCTAGATCACTTGCAGGACCCCGTCAACATCTCTGATAGGTTTTGGATTGGAAGCCGGGACACGGAGCCTGATCTAGAAGAGCCCTATCCACCGACGGGGCATATCACCTGGCTAGGTGTTTGTAAGCCGGAGAATTCTGACACGGGCATGCAATTCCTCGAAATTCCGCTTAGAGGAAAGCTGGAGTGGCGGTCATCCTGGGGGGCTGTGCCCGAGGAAAGCGCTGTGCGGCATCTTGACTTCGAAGACCACGGACTGCAGAGTGAGATTGAACAAGTGTTAGCCCACGAGGCTGCATCTGGTGCAGTTGCTTCTAAGATGGTCAAGACGTTCTCTGTTCGCACCGGTGATATGTGCTTCTATGAAGAAGAGACTTAGGTAACTTTGCATAAGTTTAGGGTACTTAGTATAAATCTAAGATGACTTGATATAAGTTTAGGATACTCGATATAAATTTAGGGTGGCTAAGTATAAGATTAAGGTCACTTAGGATATGCTTACGGTAACTTGATGTAAGTTAGGATGCCTTTTGATGAGTTAATCAGAACGTGCTATCCAGGTCTAATTTTTCTAGATCAAGGTTCAGTCTCCATCACACGAATCGGCACAGCGAAGCTTTTGATCCCTGGGTTTGCGTAGTCCAAAACTTCCTTCCGGCCAGCCATGACTTGGCTGATCTCATCTCCATCGCACGGCTCCCCTTCCTCAACATGATGAAAAGCACTACTGGCACGTAAAATTGCCCACTCGAGTCTTCCCCTAAGTGGAACTTTGATGTACTCTATGCCTTCATCCGGTTCAGGTTCAGACAGACAAAAGGTGGCGACGTTGTTATGCCATGGGATCCACTCGTCAGCTTCGATGTCGTTGTTCGCGCAGCCAAGCCAGAAGCTGTCCGAGTAGACAGTCAAGGGAGGATCAAGGCAATCGAGACGCACTTGACCAACGCATCTCCGACGGCCATCACTATATGTAAATAAGAGCCCGACGACGTCGTTAAGGAATGGTTCCGACCGCCCTCGACAAGGGGTGATTGTTCTGACATCGCTGAGACTTGCTGATGAGGCGACAAAGCTGTAGAAGCCAACAAACGGGTTCAAAGATGGAGAGAGTGAGTGTTCTATCTCAAAGTTACCCCACGAAGCCACTCCTTGAGAATCGCCCTTGTTACTGAGCTGAGGGGTATGCTCGAAAGCAAAGTATGTCCACAGATGCTTGGCTCTGCAATAAAACATGCGAGAAGTTCCTTCTGGCGGAAAGATTGCAATCGCCTTGTAACCTAATTTGCTACCTTCGTCAATGGGAAGGCGGCTGTAAGGGTCTAGACCGGGAGTAAAGCTGTGCCCCTTTGTTGTTCGAACAATGAGTGTCTCGAATACTTCTGAACCTTCTGAACTAAGAGACTCATGTTGTCCCCTGCGAAGCCAGAGTTCAGAGACTCGTTCATCGGGGTCAATGGGCATGTGAAACCACAAATCGTCGGTTGCGCCGAACTCATCCCTTTTTCGCGTCTCTGGTTCTCCAAGTTTGTGAGAAACGATGCCGCGAATCAGGTCTTGTTCCACGTAGAAGGAGTACCCGCATGTATCGGGAGAGTTCCAGTCTACAGCACGCACAGACTCGAAGTACAGGCGATCAGTGAAGTAGGAGTTCGTTGCCAGAGGGATTTGGGGAAAAGAGCCGAAGTCTTCTGGAAGAACTCCCCAACTTCTTGTCAGGTACGTGAAGCTGGGGTTAATGGCACGATGGATCGTTAAATGGCGTAGCTTGATCTGCTGTTTATTCTATGAGCGGTTCGTCTGTGCTAGATAGGGGAACTTAACTTACATCATCTTGCAATGTGACACGGAACGGAGTCTTTTGATGTCGCTGCACAGCCCAGGAGAGCCCCATTTCCATGTTCAGAGGGGGTAGCTCCTCATCCTCTGTGATGATGATGTCGCGTATTCCTAGATGATCTTGACTGTGATAGATGTTCAGAGATGCTTCTGGCCTGTTAATAGCGCTTCTCTTCTTGAACCTGGCTTTGAAAAGCAATGTATCTTGTTGGGTGAGGCGGCGAGTTGACAGTGATTTGACGTAACGCAACCCTTCAACCTCAACATGCTGCGCCCAAACTGAAGTACACCTTCCAATGTATAAGGTTTTAATAATATCATCAAGACGACCGTGATCTCGCCAAAGATCCCCAAGAAGTTGGCATGCGCGTTCGCGAAGACAGAAGCTCGCGATGTGTTGATATATCTCTTCCGGGAGACGACCACCGAGAGCTTGTCTGAGGTCTGTGGCGATTGCTTGCTTGATCCATTGTGTTCGACGCTTAGTCCACGACGAAGGAGGCAGAATATAATCGCCAATACCGCTTGTAATCTCGAAGAGACGGCCATGCCAGTTTTTGGTCAATACTCTGGGCCGGACAAGTGCAACACAGGCTCGATGATATCCCCACTCTATCGCACACCTGCTCGGAACTGAGGGGTCGTATTCTCCATACCACGTACGAGGATATAGTTTACTGTTTGGTTTATCTATAAGTGTCAGTAGTGGTTTCTATTGTTGAGTTCAGCTGACTGGGTGATACCTACAAACAACAAACTCTTCATCCTCAAGAAATTCGAATCGACACAGGCCGCAGGTTGGGAAGCACATCGTGTGTGAAGAAGTGCGCTCATCGCGGTCGGCGAGTGAAAAGTCCGAATCGGCATCAGAATCAAGATCAGAGTCGTGGTCGTGGTCGGAATCACTCTCAAATTCGGTCGACTCGCTTAGCGCGACGGATCCCACTTCGTCTTCATCGCCGGACGAAGACATGATTGAGAAATCGAGATGACAATTCTTAGACTGTTCACAAATGGTATGGGGAAGAGAGTTGACGAAGAAAAAAATATGAGTAGTGGATGTTTCTGCGTGCGGAAGCTGGTGTTTTAGTATTGCAGTGATTCACAGCGTGCTGTAGCTTGCTCGATGCCAGGTGCAGTCACTGCGCGGACTTTAATGAGGGCAGGTTAACAAAGCACTGTACTTGAGGCATTGGCCAAAGGACGACATAAAACAATGAAAGCCAAGTTCTTTTGTCCCTTATACTCTGGTATGGTCATAACTTAGGATGTATCATCATAAACTCTATAAATATATATATAATTAGACTATAATTACTTCCTCCTAGGATGGAGTTCTTATGGAAACCTCAGGACCTCGATTTTAAGGGGAGAAGCATAACTGTACCTCAGGATTTCTTTTCTCAGATACTCTCTGAGCCTAAGAAAAACTCAGCATCTTCGTTGCCCATGATTCTCTGATCAAGGTCTGATGTTCTCTTGCACCCCGACGCCTCCCAACGTGGCCTTGTTGTAGCTTCCACTGTCATTTGCACTGCCGCGTCAAACAAAGAGACCAAAATTAGCAACTTATCTTGTCTTTTGACTATTGAACGACAGTGCACGCAAGTGTCAATCAATAAAGCGGCTGCCAATAACAAAAGCGCGATCCCCACACAAAGAATGGTTCGGTTCATCTGTTCCCTGAACTCTCACCCGCATCCGCATCCGCATTCTTAAGTCGAGTCAACCACCACTCAATTCCGACGTCTTCCAACTGAATTCTTCCATCTTGAAAGTCTACGACAAAATAAACTTGGTAAAGAATCCCCTAAGCTTAGGCTAAATTGTGTAAATGTTTGTTTAATTTAGGTAAACTGACCACCAGACATCACAGGCACCGACTATGGACTCAGAATTTGAAGACGACGAATTTACCGACTCGGATACTGAGAGCGACGGTGAATTCTCGGAAGCCTTTCCACCAATGTGTGGTATCTGCAGGCTTGACGTCTGTACGGATGATGATGGCGGCGTTATTGAATGTATGCTCCCTTTCATGCCAGAATTTGTTCACCTCTGACCTTGTTTAGTCGATGAAAAGTGCTCCTGGGCGACTGCCTACCAAATGTTTGAGACGCACACTTTTCATGGCGAGTGCATTGAACTGCTCGGACCAGATTTGATGTGTGGTCAGCACCGACCGGATCCTGGTATTTACTATGCAACTAGCCTCGAACCGTCTGCGGAACGGCGATTTCTGCCCCTTACTTTTACAAAAAGACGTCTGAACTGGCTAAAGAAGAGCTTTTCAGAAAACCTCTGTCAGATACTCGATTGCCGTCTTCCACGTGAAGTATGCGACAATATTGCACAATATTGTCTCCGAGATCGAGCGGTTCAGGTCATTCGCGACCACTGGCTCAGAAAGGACCGACCTGAACCAGGACTCACCTCCATTACCATGGAAGGTGACTCCCTTTGGGCTCAGTATGTCGACTTTGAAGGGATTCGCTACATCAGATCCCTCTCTCACCGTCCTCTTGGTGGTGATGAGTCTCAGGTCTTGTCTGACCCAGACCCCAACTGCAATGTAAACATCTTCATTGCACATAATTACCTTGGGGTCACTAACATCATTGCAACCCGGAACAGTGAAATACCTTTGGTTAAAGAAGAACCCGGAAAATGGTGGACCATATTCACGCCGAGCAGAATGCCTTTCCATCTAAAGGCAAGATTCGATGTAAGGAGATCGCATCGACGAATGTAACCACTGCTGACCTACAACAGGGGATCAAACTTCGAGAGCTAGCAGCTTACAAGTCTGCCGATGACCCAAAGTATCCAATGTACCGAGGTGACTTCCGGTGGTCGGTACTTCCAACAACCTTGGATCCTATTCCTGAGCCCCCAATTCCTTGTCTATCGTGGCTCGATGGCGAGGTCATCTCGGCGATTGATTGGAATCAGCCCGATGTTGTCGGCTACTCATTTTATCTATGGGATAATACCATAATGAAGATTGTTCCCCACAAGGTCGGTGAGAAGCATCCTTACAACTTCAGCGCTCCCATGCAGTATGAATACTCTTGGGTGTATTTCCCTATCGACCCGGATGAGCGGATTTCAGAGGTTTGGATTCGCCGCTATGGCGTCAAGCTTGTCGCGTACCTTCCTAGCCCCATGGTAACTCTTATAGTGAGTAGTAGGCCAAGCCATATTGACTTCTTACTGACGATAGCCTCCTAGCTCCGAACGAGTAAGGGCCGCCTGCTCACCCTTGGCCCTCAGCTGAAGTATCAGCAGCCTGAGGGGCACAATACGCATGCCAAGTATGACCTTGTCGGGACTATGCCACAGAAACATCCCTGTCGCATGTACTTCGGGAACTGGGACACAGGAGGTTCATGGATGAGGTTCGAAGGTGCATTTACCTTTGCAGAACTCAACCTCGATGGTTGTCAGAACAAAGCGTTTGAGCTGAATTTTGAAACCTGCAAATACCAATACTCTTCTGCTGAACTTGATGGAGTCCGTACTGTTACTCCGTGTGGGTCTTGGCACGATCGCCGCCCTGATGCGATCCTTGGGCTTTTGCTTACGTACCAAGATGGCCGCAAGCGCTGCGTTGGCCAGGTCCGTCTTGACTTCTTGCTTGATCCAATCGAGGTTACCTCTGAGACCATGTGGATTAGCTATCCTGAGACAGAGGAGCTCATCTGCTGCGGCGACGATCACGAAGAGGACGCATCTGGTGTTGATTTCATCTCGTTTGAGGGGCCCGATGGATTGGAAGAACCATATATCAAGATTCCTATGCGAGGGTGTCTTGACTGGCACTTCAGTGAACGCCAGTGTCACCTGTCCCACCGAGACGACAATGAACCCCTGGACGAAGTTCTGGAGGTGCTGTCACAGGAAGCTGCCCCTGGTAGGCCGCGTCCGGGTCACGTAGTGAAACCGTTCTCAGTCCTCGTTGGAAGGGGCGTGAGGTCGATGGAGGGTTGGAAGTCTGTAAGAAGGCAGTGGCACTAATCTTCTATGTGTTAAGGAAGAGTCTTAGATGGAGCTGCGGGTCCCCATGGATGGCAGTTGTGAGATATCCTGTCTTCCCATCTCGCCTATCACCAATAACAATTTCCGTGCCGTCTCTGTTCTTCATCTCTTTTAGGCATTTGTCAATTGTCTATTTAATCGTTCGCGTGGGCGCCACAACTTGCCCCTTTCCATTTGACCTGGATCTGCGATATTGCATCTACATCCAGGGAACTGGGTAAGGGGCAGACAAAACTCATCCTAAGTGACAAAAAGACTTGGGTAACTTAGCATAAGTTCGGGCCAAGCTTAGAGAACCCTTTACCAAGTTTAATTGACACCCTATATCAAGGTTCGGTGTTTTCTTGCCCCCTGAGGGACTGGAGAGACAATGATTCCTTAAAATCCCCATTTTAGCCTCAAAGCCTGTCACTTCTTGAAGGTTGCCATTATTACTCTCCCTAAACGCTAATCCTTTCTGTATTGTACTATCTAAACGCTAATCTTTGCTAACTGGAAAGATGATGATTCCTGACAATCGCTATTTTGGCCTTAAAGCCCGTAGATGCCGTAGTTGTCGAACTCTTCGGCAACCCATTCTGTATCTCGGAGAGTTTCTGGAGCTTTTTGGTTGGTGGCTTAGGTTAGCATGCGATGAGTCAAGACCAACTGTCTTGGACTTACTAGTTCTTCCAGTCAGAACGGTACAGGATTTGGAGACTGGGTCCTCGCGTTCTGTTTTAGCGTCTTCGGCGAGTACATGAAGCATCTCGTCATCTGGTCTACTGCGCATGTGATGCGACAATAGACATACGCTGCCACTGGATTCGTTTACCCAATCGAGTCGTCCCCTCATGGGCATTGAGAAATACTTTGGAGACTCGTCATTTTCGTCGTCGCTCTCTGTTTGGTCCTCACTCTCATCCTCTGCAGAGCTATTATCTTGGTGAGAACTTTGTTCTTCGTCGGACTCCTCTTCATGAGTGCGACCATCCATGTCTTTGTTCGGGGACAAGGAACGTGGCCGTGGTTGAGAGAACCCAAACCACTCTATTCCACAGAGACAGCAGTGGGTGTTCGCATCGAGAGTTCCGGCTTCCTTGTACTCGACATATCGCATCCACAGAGTATTAGAAGTTACTTTTTGCGGTGTCCCAAGGATGCCACATCGAACCTCACCGATACAAGTTCGAGTACCGTCAAAGTAGGTCAAGAGAAGACCCTGGATGATTCCGCTGGCTCCCCAAGTAAAATCTCCTGTATAAGTACACGGAGTAATGTCTCTGACCCCATCTAGCTTTGCTGATGAGTAGTGAGTGCCGATGGTCATGTCCGAGGCAATATTCCAAGCAGGCTGAATTTGTCGGTCTTGCGGTCTTTCCCAGCTAAGTACAGAATCGAAATGGAACCAAGAAAGGTCGTAAGATTGCGCGTGGAACATGAAGCAAGGTTTATCTTGCGGTAGTTTAGCAATGGCATGGTATGTAGCACCCGGGCCATCTTGTTGAGTTCCAAGGACGAGGCTGCGGCCACGATCTGTGACAATCTGTATCATCTGATTTTTAGCACTGCCATCTCCGCACAGGTTCACAATAAAGTCAGTAACTTACGATGAGAGTGTTCTTCCTCTCGGAATACTGGCGGACCCAGACTTCAGAGACTCTTTCTTTAGGATTCATGGGGAAATGCAGACACAAGAGCTCGTTGGCTGTCGGGTATTTGTGGTAAGGTACTGGCGGTCCTTGGCGGCGGTGGGAATTGCATTGTAAGACAGAGTCGCCAAGAAGAAGGAAAGAATAGCCAGATGTCCCAGGCCTGTTCCATTGAAGACTCTGTACATCAGTCCATGGTATACCATGAGGGAGCGGGATCTTCGGCGAAAACTTCACAGGCAAAGGAGGCATAACCCAACGTATCTCGCAACCATCCAAAGCGAAATCGAGGAAAATCTTCGGGGTTTTGACAACAACGAGGTTCCGGATTTTGATGCCCTAGACCCAGGTGCATCAGAAATGCTTGCTCCTAAGCTAAAAGTCGGTATTACTTACATTAAATCTTGCTTTGAAGTGGAATGGGCGGGTTTGTTGAGCATGGCAGGTCCACCAGTACTCGTCAGCTTCCTCACTCTGAGGTCTTTCCTGTCCTTCAGTTATAACAAGCTTGTTAACTCCTAGAGGGTTATGGCGGATGAAGACGTTCAGAGGCTTCTTGATGTTTCCCTTAAGGACGATTTCCTCATCACCACCTTGCGAGTCGTAAGACAATGATTGGACGTATCGAATACCTTCGAAAGAGGTGTATTGGACCCATAGAGTAGTGTTGCAGTGAATAGGAACTGATATGAAACCTCTTTGAGGTCGGCCCGGCCTCGACCATCTCTCCTAGATGAACTGAATTGACTGTTCGCGAACACAGTAGGCGGCAACACTTCTGCAGAGTTCGGTGGGTAGACGTCTACGAAGGGCAAGGGAGAGGTTCTGTGTGACGGTGTTCTCCAACCAGCAGCGGCGAGGATCACACATTTGTCCGGGCTCATCGAAGCTCCCGCCCCCGCGGATAGTGACAGCAGCTCCAGCGAGGTCTCGCAGATTACCTGGGACGAAGGACCTAGCGTATTCAACACACTCATGATGTGATGCGATGAGATAGGGCTCTCTGCCATGGCATATCTCTATGCCAGGCTCCACGGCTTTCTTCCCTGTAGCTATTAGTGTTGTGCCCAAAACCAGCAGATATATGACCTTACATTTGACGATTTCATCTTCGTCGGTAAACTCAAACCCGCAAAGGCTGCAGATCTTTTCATGTAGGTCCAAGTCTGAAAAGTCGCTCTTGGAAGGATCCAAATGCCGATCCTCAAATGCGAGTTCCATTATAACGAAAGTCAGAAAAGTTAATGATGAAAAGATTTGGGTAATTTAGTCTAAATTTAGTTTTTACTGAATCCTAAGGAATGCGAAGTAACAAAATGGTAAAAGAAAAATGAGGAGGAAGAATACCTAGGTAGGTAACAAGTAGTGGGACCAAGGACCAAGGCCATTCATTCGCTGAGAGTATCTTAGGTGACCGTCAGGTACTGGCAAGGGGCACGCGATTGGGACCTGCTGGTACTGACACTTGGATACTAGAGGTATTCATTCAATGCTCAAAAACATCTAGCGCTTGGTTCTACAGCTGACACCGTTGATTGATGGCTGAAACTTGTTACGTCTTGACGAGAGATATTAACTGGAACTTTAGCTTCTGAAGGCAAATAGCTTACAATTATCCCCATTTCTTAAATATAAATATGATATTTAAGCCTAATATACTAAAAATAGATATAAGCTTATATAATTCAGTAAATCTTAGGCTACCTTTAGGTATCCCTAATAGTGTTTCTAATAACTCCCTCAATTTAAGCTAAGTATAAGATGTTATTAAGAGAGATACTTGCGAGGATCCTGAGCCGCGCGTGTTTAACATATGCGGTTAAAGGCAGATTGCTCTGCCTATCTAGGTGAAATGGAGATATCCATTACAAAACTCTACAAAACATCCATTGACGGCCGTACATCTGATCCATCCCATCCCAGCGACGCGGTAAGAGGAACCTACTGGCCAAAGGAACATCAAGGGAGACCTGTTGTGTTTCAAATCGCCACAGAGAACGTTTTGACCACTCCTCGGGGACGTCGTCCATACCTAGCCTCACGGGCTAGCACCTGATCCATCTCATTTCGCAGTTCGCTGCTCTCACGGTGACACACTGTGTGCTGCCAATAGTCCCCGTTCGAGTAGCTTTCCCATTCAAGAGAGCCTGTAAGCGGTATCTCAAGGTACTGCCGGTTCTCGTTTTCTAGAGGCTTATCCACATCAAACCACTTGATCTTGTTTGCTTTCAACCAGGAGCCTTCGGGGAGAGGTTCATTTTCTGACTTGTCACTACCAAGCCAGATCTTTTCCGAAGAAACCGTAAGAGGCGCTTCCATGTAGTCGAGGCGGATTTGCCCGAGAGATCGTTGATGGCCGTCCGCGTATGTAAGGAGCATGCCGACAATTCCCGCATCCTTAGAGTATCTCCAGTTTCGGCATACAGCAACTGCCCTGACATCCCAAAGCTCAGCATTCGATGAGAGGAGCTCCTCGAGTAGGAAAGGAGTACGTTTAGGTAGATTTGGATACATAATGCCGATAGCGTGATTTTCCCAAGTCCTTTTTCGTTCAAAGCCCATCCAGAACTTCGATGTTTTGTTCTTGCTATATAGCATTCGAGACGGATGGGTCCGCGAGAACGTAGTGATCGGTCGATAAGTGACCATTGTGGCCCCTCTACTAATTCTTTTACCGAGAAAAACGCTCCGGCCTCTATTTGTTCGCATCTAGAATAGGATTAGTATGTTATGCCTAGCATTCAGGGTATCAGCGGAACTTACAATAAGAGAATTGTAGGACCACGTATAGCCGTGATCTTCGATGCGAAGCCAAAGCTCAGCGATTCGCTCGTCTCGATCAACAGGTATGTAGAACCAATCGCCTTTATGTTCGTTGCTCACATCCGCCAACCGTGAAGATGATCCTTCCGTGTTGTGGGAGATGATGTCGCAAATAGTGAAGTGATCTATGAGAATGGAATAACCACGGCATCCAGGTAGATTCCAGTCAACTGCGCGGATCGGCTCATTTGACACTTCAAAGTTACACCCCGGTTTAGGCGGAGCGAGCTGAGAAGTGTCTAAGTAATTAGGCAGAGCAGCCCAGCGCCTCTGTCGGTAGTCGGCCTCTGCATCTTCACTGTTGGTGATGGCCAAGTCACGCAGCTTCAGACCCTAAGAAGCAGTTAGTCAGTAGGAGAGTACAACCGGCATTTATCGGGAATGGAAAAGTGACCTACATCTGTTTTATATTTGAAGCTGAATGGAAGAGGTTTTCGGCGGTTGATAATCCATCTCAAGCCTTCATCTTGATTCAGTGAAGGAGTATGGTCATCTCGAGTGATCAAAACTTCACGGACACCCAAACAGTCTTCAGCGAAGTAGACGCTGACAACGACGCCGGGGGTAGCCTCGAAGAGCTTCGTGTCGCTCTCGCTTCTACGTGCGGTAGAGAGAGACTTGAAGTACTGGAGACCCTCAAACTCAACGTGCTGTGCCCAGATGGAACTTGAGTCGGTCACCCGTAGGGATGCATGCTGGGGTCCCGCAAAGTCTTTATTTGACCAGACGTCGTTGATGAGGTTCGTCGCATATCCGCTCAAGGAGTAGCGGCCAATATTCTCACAGATCTCGAGGGGAAGACGATATGCGACAATAGCCATGAGATCTTGACCAAGCCTCTTCTGCAATCGATGTACGCGTGCTGCTTCCATGGATGGAAGAAGTTCACTGTAGCCGATTCCGTAACCGATACGGCCCTCGATGGCGCGATGAATGGAGTCAGCAGAGGGGAGACCTCTTGCAACCAGGTCCACGCATTCTGAGTGGTAACCTTTCTCAAGGGGACGAGTTTCCGCAGATTTCCAGTCAGTCGGCTCAATGCGCTCTGGCTCCTTGTACTCGCCTTCCCAGAGACTGAGCAAGCGAAGATTTCTGGGGTTGACTGTCGCGAGTTAGTAGGGGTTTTGGGACAGATTATTTGACAACGGTACTTACAAACGGTGATAGAGTCATATGGCTCAAACTTGAAGCAACATAGGCAGCATCTCGGTAGGACTTGCGGTTCCTTGTCTTCATCAGATAGATCAAACGCCTTCGCCAGCAACTCGTTAAACTCTCGGTCCGAGACCGAGTCATCGTATATCTCAAAGGGATCCATTTTCACGACCTTTCGATTTGTTTGGCTAGGTGGGTAGAGGTAATGTCGTCAGCTATCTCTTCAAGAAAAGAATGATGTGTGGTAGGGTTGGAATATGGCAAGAATAAAAAAGGATTACAGCACTTATTTATATGGCTTTGGAGTGGGCCATTGGAATTTCTAGGTTCTCATTTCAAAAGCAAGATATGAGGCAACAGTGGGGGAAATGACTATATTGCCTTTACCTTTGGAGTCAAAGTTGAAGCTTATGGAATGTTATCGAGTCATATCAAGCCAATATACATTTAAATTCATATTCTGAAAGTTAATATATGCAAAGCCTTGCCAAACATACATGTCTTGATTTAGAGCGGAATAATATACTTTCGTAATAACTGAATCAGTAACCTTATTCGAACTTTCGAAGTTGCCTAGGGTACAAGAAGCCGTGCGACCGAAGTGAGGTGAGAAAATGTTAAAATGATTGGGAGGAAAGAAGAAAAGAAGACGAGACAAGTCCAGAAAAAAGTGTGAAGCTTCCCGTTCGTTGTTGATGCGGGCACTCGCGCTGACACTGCTCATCCATCACAGCACCAACCACGTAATGTACTCATTGGGGAACAGTGAATGGACAAACGCCGACAACTGATGCCAACGAGCGGAGGCGATGGTGCCTAGAACAAAAGAGGAGTTTTAGATTGGGAAGTACGTATGGCTACTCAACATGCGTGAACCAACAACAGCAGCATCATGAGACCCCAAAAGGGAAAACCTCCCAAATGCTCGCAGTCAAAACATAGGGACAACCCGATGCGGGGTTCAAGCCCAAAAGCATGAGACCGCGAACGCATAAGAGTCTCACGCTCTACTTATTGAGCTGACCGGTCGTGGCTCTTATGGGATGAGCGGCTGTGGAGAACCGGCCGCTTGTGAGTGCGGCGGGGTCGTGATGTTTTTTTTTGGTGTTGAGGGGCAGTCACTTCAGAGTTCATCATAGGCCATTGAATGCCGTAAGAGTCAATTGATCGGTACCAAGGTAAAGACTTCTAATCTTCGCGACCCGTACATCTCGTAATCTCAACAGCGTCCTGTAATTATTCGTCAGCGAGGGTAATGACGGTGGAAAGATGCGGGTACTCACAGGAACACCAGTTGGCTCAAAGCTATGAACCAACTTACTCTCATACACCAGATTCGGATCCCCCTCCTCCTCATTAATCCTCTCCTCGCCCTCCCTCTTCAAATACTGTTTCGCCGTTCTATCCGCAAACTCCTCCTTCTCGTTCCCCCCCTTCGCAGCCCTCTTCTCCGCAACACTGCTCCTCACATACGCCAAGTACGGTGGATTCCCTGGCTTGATGACGTTGTCAGCTGCCAGAACACTCCCCGGTCCAACAAGACCCAAGCGCTCGCAGAGTTTGAGATCGCTTGTGTACGCGGGCTTGTAGTGGTCTAGGAACATGAGGTCGATCTTGGAGATTGTCCCGTTGGCGTGCAGACGGGCAAGTCCTGCGTCGCTGGGACCGACGATAACGCGGGCGATGTCGCGCAGGCCGGAGAGGTCAAGAAGGGATGTTATCACAGCGGCGAATTCGGGGTTGCGCTCGAGGGAGAAGTACTGTGTTCCTCCGGATTTGCGGACGGCGTTGGCGAAGAGGAGGGTTGAGTAGCCGACGTAGCCTCCGAGTTCAACCTGCACCAGGATCAATCAGCAAGTTCTTCACAAGGAGAGAGATCAATTGACATACCATGACTTTGGGCTTCACTTCAGCAATGAGATCTGTCACAATCTTGCCCTTGTCCTCGCCCACGTTCATGAGATACTTCTTCGTTCGTCCAAACTCATCAATGGCTTGAAGAACACGCTCCGGCGAACCTCGAAGCTCATCAATGTCTGACCGACCATAGATGTAGTGCAGAAGTTCAATCTCGCGTCCATCATCGAAGAATGTTTCTTCTTGCTCAACATAAGCTTTCTTTTCGTCAAAGGAGGGCATTTTGTCGGTATATGCAACAGCACAATATGCAGCTGAACAGAGTAAATAAGAAGCGGGAGCTGTGAGCTATATGTACCTACACGGAAAAAAGATAAACAAAAGAATCGCGTCACGTAGTGTACCCGTCATTCATTCCCCTCACCAGCTGCAGCTTGACTGCAAGATGCAGATGAGATGCTCACCGGTGCCTCCACTCGGGACCCCGATTGAGGGTCCAGGCGGGGAGAAGACCGTCCGGACACGGTCTTCGGGTGGGGGGTCCGGACATTCCCATGACGCGCACATGCAATTCTCCTCATCATTCGCATAATTGACATGTTACCGTGAATTCATTTAATTAACGCAAGACAGAGTTTCCTAGTAAATCTGGTTGTTAATTTTTATCGTCTTGATAAGGTGCTGTCGCTGCTTGGCATTAGCACTTAAAGTGAGTCTAGATTCCTCCGATCTCGTGTCCCGACCGCCACCTCGCACAGCATGCATGTCTCACAAGGCACATTCACTCGTCCAACAGATCAACTCCGTAATAAACTTGTATTACCTTTATCCCCGATCCTTCTCACAATTACTATCAACCCTGCCTACCCCAGCCTAAGCAAAGCCTCAAAGTCAGAAAACAATTTCTCCTTTCCCTTGCGAAAACAACCCTTATAGAACCATTTCCTATAACCTGTCCCAAACCGAAACATTGACCCAAACCTGTACAAACGAGAGACATGAAAGATAACTGACCCTGACCTTGATCCACCTTGAACCCCTTGAGATGCCATTTTTGTCTTCTCTTTTTTTTTGTCTTTTTATAGTGCTTTTCGCCGTATATAAAACACATTCCTTTTCGCTCGCCGATTCGCGAGCATAAACAAGCCCTTGTAGGTTCCCTTCCAATCCATTACCATGGTATGCGCGCCGACAACTCAAATGCCTCCATCGTGAAAGGTACTCCGAACGCGCCACGCAGTTGATGCTAACACATGCCGTAGTCGATTTCGCAGGCTGATCGGTCGTCGTAAACAGAGTGAACGCCGTAAGAACCGCCCTGTTGGGTATATAGTTGCCGCTCCCACGCTGAGCCAGACCGACAATTTCGTCAAGGCCAAAGACTCCGAAACATCTCAATTCCGAGTCCGACACTGTAACCATCCTGCCCGTTCCTTCATACCCGGCACCGTTTTTCCTGCCCTCAAAGTATAAACGAGACGATATCGCGACGCCCCAGTAATGTTCGAATGCAACTCCCAGTTCACCAATTCGTAACCTCCTGCCGAAATAAAACAGAAAAACAATGTCAACTCCCTAGTCGATGCCGTCCCTTCAACACCTGTGACCTTGCTTGTATCACTTGGGTCTCGCCAGATCCGAGTGCCCTGCAATGTTCGCACCGTCTTCAACTCGAGATGTGAGTTACCAAAGACTGTACTCGTCAAAGATACCGACCGCAATGCACGTTTACCTCTGCGCCGTCCCAAATGCAACTTTAAATCCTGCGCCTTGTTGCGACTCCTAATCCTTGGTGAGCGGACCTCTCTAACCCCAGACACTAGCAGGAGCACCGAGACCGGACGACTGACCCCAAACGCCATTGCCCCGTCCCCAGCCACCAGGGGAGGCAAGAGGAGTGGTAGATCGCTTCGATGAAGCTGAAGCTGTGGGTGTACCAGAAGGACGAGTTCCAATGGGAGCCACAGATCCACCAGCCTGATTGGGCTTGGAACCAGGGTTCAGATCCCGAGAGGGAGAGCCGCCAGTTGGGCTGGATGTACTTGTACGGCTCTGGTTACCCACAGCATTGTCAAAGACCTTGTTTGTAGGTCCAGCAGCCTGTGGGCTGACTGTGCTGTGAGGTCGCGAGTTGGGCTCGGTGGGAGGACCGTGGGCATCACCAGAGACGGGAGTGCCAGCCTCGCCAGTAGGGGGAGCACGGCCTACGCTGTCATAGGCAAGAGGGGAGTGTCCACGGATGCTGGAGGGTCCGCTAGGGACAGGGGCACCGGTGCGGACATTACCAGTCTCATCCACGTATCCTGCCTTGTCTGCAAAAGGACCCTCGCCATAGAGGGCACTTCGTTGACGGGCAATCAACTCTCGCGTCTCCTCCTCGGACATGTGCTTGTTGGGCGGCAGAGGCACCTCGGAAAGGACGGCTACGTAGAAAAGCTGTTAGCCCATGCTCAACAAACTCGACGATATTACATAGATGCTGCTCAAAAGTGGGAGGGAAGAAACACGAGCGGCGTCTGGGCAACGTCATTTTTGGTCGCCCATGACCACATTATTTTTCTCTATATGCCATCTTGTTTCTTTTGTCATAGTTGAATGTGCTACACAGTAGAGGGAGGCCTACTTCGCTGATATTGCTGCTCTGTGTGCAGGTTTCGAAGCTCTCGCTCCCGCTGAGCTGCCATCCGTCTCTTAGCCTGCATGACCTGCTCTGCCTCGTTGGAGCCTCGTGAAGGTTGATGACGCTGGTTTGCGTAGAAGTTCTGCAGATTGGGTCCCTGGCCACGGGCGTCATCAAAGTTGTTTACCGAGTGCGGGCGAGGGCCGGGGGTGTGATGGGAACCACGGGAGTCTGCATGATCATGTCAGTATGTTTGATGGTACACTCAACCAGACCAGTTCATCCGTTCATGTCGGAACCTTTGGCAGGCTTAGTAGCGCAGGATAGAAAACTCACGGCGACCACCCATTCCATAGCCCTTGCCAGACTTTTGCAAGTTCTCGTATGCTCGATCGACCTCTAGAATTGGGTCAGTTTGTTTCTTCGTAGAGTCAAGATTCGGGCCTCGAATATGCCGGCCAAGTCGTGCCATCGACACTGACTTCAAGGACAATCGAAGTCGACAAAATCTCTGGGCGTATTGCATCACATACCATCGAATTGATACGAGAAGGCGTAGTCATCCTGGGGTTGGGGGCCGCTGGCGCCTGTACAAATCAATGCGTTAATTACAATTCTGTACCGGTCGATCGTGGATCTGGCGTACCTGCACGGACCGGAGTAGTCGAACCCTGGTGCTCCCAGTTGTTCTGCTGAGTGCTGGGAGTGGAAGACGACCACTGGGCCTGAGGGTTGTCGTAGTAGGACATGTTGCAATGTTCTCGGGGTTGAGTGGGGAAAACCGGGACGTGGACGATTCGGCTCGGGCTTTCAAGTCTCGGATGAGGGTCTATTGGTAGAATGTCTGGTCAGTTTGGTGTTGTTGCGGGATGTTGATGACAGAATGCGACGACGATGTGCAGCGCAATGCGAGAGCGGTGGCAGAAACAAGGGCAATACGAAAGGTGATGAGGAAATTTGCCGCTGTGGCCGACGTCAAGATGCGCACCGTCGGCCAGCTAAGACATGGATCCATCAAAAAGCACCACCTAACTCTCCGGGGCCCCTCGTCGCAACACGTTGACAAATCGACCGTAATCCTGTGCGTCGAGGTCTTGACTCACCGAAGAGAGATAAGAATATGATTAAGCTTCGTCGGTGACCTTTTGCCGCTTCGTTGGGAAAGTGAGCGCAAGGCAAGGTTTACGTTTACTCGCCACGGGCCGTATTCTCGGGAATAAACCACGCGAGGGTCTCGGAGGGACGGAGCAAAAGTGCGAAGAATTAAAAAAAAATCGCAAGAAGTCGGTGACGAGACGAGAGATGAGTTGAACACGACGGACCGGAAGAACGCTTGTCGAGACCAAAGCCGCTGCAAGGCAGACGGGAAAATCGAGGCGGAGGAAGAAATAGGAAGAGGTACCGTAAAGGTAAGAGGGAGAGAAGGGAAAGGGAAAAAGGTGGTGGTGGTTTAAGATGATGAACGACTCGTCGACTTGGACAGGGCGTGACGGGATAGGTTGGGTTAGAATTGAATGGGGGGAGAAAAAAACCAGGGCCGAGCGAGCGGGAAAGGAGAAGGAGCAAGCCTAGCCTGGCTTCTCTTGCCCGTCAATCTATCAAATCAGGAAGTAGCGTCGTGCCGTGGGGAGTGGACAGTGGAAACTCACTGGACAGGAAGGAACAGGGCCATTTCGTAGTGGGCACAGGCCCGAGAGTGACTTTTGGGGGCTCGTAGTTGGCAGGTGCCAGTTGCCAGTGCAGTCAGTTGAGGCCTGAGGTGCGGGTAAATCAAGTACTTGGACCAAAGTATCGGCTGTTTTACGGCATGCAAATCATGGTGGTTCATTGTATGACAGCCCGGCCAGGCTAAAGGCGGAGTACATGAACTGCTTGTACCTCGATTGGCAGAACCTGAGGTACAGGCAATCACGGTGCAGTAACGTACCTGCCTGCCAGCACGAAAGAACACTCGATCCATGGGATTTTCTGCGATGTCGGGGTATAAACAAGACATGCATTCTGTGACCGGATAGATTATTCCGATAAAAAGCAAAGCTGTCATCTCTTCTCTCACCTCTATTTCGATGTTTCCCCTACCATTGCACTTCTTTGCCTGTCAATAAAGAAACTACAGTACAGCGCAGTACTGGTCTTCAACATCCCCTGGCATAGAAGCTAGAGGCTAGAGGCTAGAGCTGGTCGCCCGTTGTCCGTTGAACGCCCAGGCGCCGGGCCCAATCCTCTTTTGATTCGATAACGGGGCTAATAACGGAGTGTGAAATGACGACGTGTGGGGGGTGCCATTTCTCGTTTCTTGGCCCTTTTGCCAGCAACGCAACTCCACGCTCCACGATGCCAGCAGATGATGTCCACGACGGGTGGGTTGCCAGTGCAGCTGAGGAGACAGAAACACTGTGCGAACTCACTGATATCGAAACATGAGGTTATCATCAACTTCAAACAGAGTACCTCATTGATCTGCTTCGACCGGAATCTGCAACAACTCAATCCAACTGCACTATGGCCCTAGCGGAAAATCACTGGACCCCGAGATAACGACACTGATCCAGCACCCTTCCCCGGGCAGGTTTATCCCGGCCTCTCACTAAACCTCGGCCGAAGCTCATCGCGCCATCCGCGGGCTTCCAGCGCTTCAGTGCTTCGCGATCTTCTGGGATACCCAGGGTCTTTGCCTGCTCCATGCGTGTATCAAAAGCACACAGACATGACAAACCTCTCTCGTGAAGCACGGTTCAGGTACAACAGCGCAAACTTGCATGGGAGATGAACCAAGACGGGTCGCTTAGGGATGCACCTCATCCTGTAAACTTGGCGCTCCAGGTAAAACAGTGGATTATACTGGCAAAGAACGCAGATATGTTTTGGATCGGCAATAACCAGCACAGATATATCCAAACATGAATCGCATTAACGCAATATCAACAATGTATGTTGCACCGCAACAGCTTGCCAAAGCCCACTTACAGTCTCCTCTGCAATCAAAGCGCGTGTTTCCACATCTTGGCACGTTCTCCTTCCCCTTTCTTCAAAGTCAACATCAATCGGAGGTATTGTCTTTTACATCTCCAAACGAGCAAGCCATCATCTTGATATTGTGGATACGCAAATTACCTTTATTTGAGCGTACCCCTTTTCCCGGGATTGCGGTCTTGACTTGACCAGTGCTGGGGGTTTAAGCGGGGTGCTCTTAGACGCCGATTCATTCCATGGGTTCGAGCTGTGGATTAGCGCCAGCCAAAGTCACCTGAATCACACCTCCAAGCTTGCAGGTCTTAAGACTTGACATCTGCAATTCGCAGCAACTGTGTCTGAGGGGCGGATTGTTTGGGCTACAAACTTACGGCTCATGGGTTACAGTCGTACCTGCGAGTGTACCCGATATGACATGGTTGTCGGCAACTTGACGTCGGCTGAACATTAAATAGCATGCATGGAGCTTGGGTAACCAACGGACGTGGACAGTTGCAGTAAGATATCACGCATATCTTTGCGATGGACCGCAATACCTGTGACAAGAAACATGGCGCTGCACCATGTTTCAATTGCGTATGAATATCTTGCATTCGCTTCAGCTTACACACGAAACATAAACGAGACTGGCCAGAACATTCAGAAGGTCTCAGGCAGTGAACACTGTGTCACAAGTTGGAATGGAGGATTGCTTCGCAAATTAATTGCGGCGTTCGGGCCGTTGTCGATTCTCGCGATTGGAAAGCTGTCAGCCAAAGACGGACCTCCACTCAGAATACCCTCCACCACCCGGTCACGGCGCATGTCAACATGGTTCGATTCTGATGATACCCTGCCGGTCGTTGGGCGTTGAACCTCTGACGCTCTTATTCCGCCTGGAAAATGTACCATGGAATTGTCCCTCTGTTTTCTTTGGTGTGCCATATCATCGTGATACCACGAGATCGGCGCCTGTAGACATCCGGCACACCAAGCGGCACTTGGGGTCCGGTATTGGGCCCGAAATGTTCGGGATGGTCCCCAAGATTCCATTGACAATGATTAGGCTCTGTTATCTGAGACATCCCCTGAGATGAGATCTCGAGCCGACTATCTTAATTTTGGCTTGTAATCCTCCCTGCTGTCGGCTGTAATACCCGTGCTTTAGCGAAGATGACCAGAAGATGCCCGGGTGCTTCGTCAAGCATGTCATCTTTGCGATACGTCTGTTCTTCGTTCAGCTGCTGACGATATTCCAGTTAGCACTCTGGGCGACAGGGATCTAAATGGACAGCCCCAGATGGGTGGCCAAAAGGGTCCACCACCAAGGGAAGTCCACCTGTCATCGCGGGCAGATCGTCACAGTCTTCCAGAACATGCTTCAGATTGACTGGCCTGTCACTTGATAAGCCTTCCGGTTATGCAGCAGCAGGCAACGGCTGTTACATGGTGACGCACAACGCATGTAAGGTCGGTCCAACGCGAAAGTCTGCCTTGTGACGACACCGGGCGACGTTATGTAACCCACAGAGGTCGCTCTGTACGGCGACACCAATTCCATTTCCATCTCTACGCCACACGAGTCACTTTTAGCCAGCCAATATGCGAAAGCTATATGGGTCTGCCAGCCCAACTTTGGCAATCGACTATCGAACCTTTGTCATCTTCGGATAAGCGTCCCAAAAGGTGAGCTTCCCCAGACTGCTGCCCCGCGGTTATTGGTTGATTTGACCGCATGTCGGACTCGTCAGCACCCATCATGCATTCTCGTCACCCGACGTTTCTGCGAATTGCAACTGTACTTACCATTCACGTTTCAATGTCTTGTGTACGTTTCAGACTCGTTCCCAACGTGCACAAAGCATCGCCGTTCGATGTTGTTTCATTCGCCAGCAAATGTCATTTCCCGGACCAAATACGTTGTGCTCCATGAGTTACCGTGCCGCAAGTATGCATGCATCGTGGTTGCTGTCACTAATCGGCCGTCCATGTGTTTCAGCAGCCCATATAATCTTTATTCATATAGCAAAGGTATGAGTTGTCGTTTTTCTGCTTCCGATGAGGCCCATCAGTTTTCAGGTAGACCAGCTCATCTATAGGACTACCGCTCTCGACATGCCAAGAACCCAAGTCAGAGATCAACATATGCCAGTCGGTTTAACAAGCTATCCTATGATCTAGCCTTCCATCTCTTTGTCAGTCTATGCTACGACGAAGACATAGCTACTGGCACTAGACTTCTGATTTCTGTGCAAAGCTTACTCTGGGCCAGAGAGCGGAGCTGTATATCTCCTCGCAGTCTTTTAGTTATTCTCAGCGTGATACTCCATGAGGTCTGAGATCTCAGAAGTAGCCTTGATATTCAAAGTTCCCTCACGGAATCATTATGTATCTTGCATCTTGCGGTTGAGATGTAACCAGTCAACGCCAGACTGGAGATTCAGAATCCTTGGCCAAAAGACGTGATCAAGAACGTAGTGCGGAATTGCCTCTCTACCATAGCATATTTCTTCTACTCATATGATTTTATGATCTTTCCATAAAGCGTCTTGTTCCTCAATTGCCCTCGACCGAGCTAATCGCAATCTACAGAGGGGTTTTCAGATTGAACGGTCTGTCACTTCTTCTAACTCGGGATACCAGCAAACGACGCTATCATGAAGAAGTATGACGACATGCAATGCGAAAAGGTCCTCCAAGTTCAACACATATGCACGATCACAGCTATATCATTGAGCTTGCACCACCCGAGAGAAATCGACAAATTATCGTATATATCAGAATACAATCTTAGTCGTCTTCTGGCCCCCATGCCCTACCCGGATTCCCCATATCAGCAAAATCGCCCATAACCGTACGGTAGAACTCCATCATCAACAACGAAATAAACTCCCGCAACGGCCCGCTCAAAACATTCAAACTGCACTCATCCCCTTCAGCATGTTGAATAAGCTCGCTCAACACCGTGTACGATCCGTCACAAACCGGGCAAAAGAAGCCTCCCAATCTGACGCAGGGAGCTCCTTTCTCAGCTAATTCCTGTCCGTGTGCAAAGATATCTATATGATCTATGTTAGCCTTACACCTGCCATCCTCGACGTGCTTCATCATCGTGGATGCTTTTTCGAACTTTCGTCGGCAGGTGATGCAGTCGATATTTTTGCCGGAGTTGGGATTGCGGGCTGCTTTTTCTTTTTCTTTTTCGTGGTGTATATATGCGGGGACCGCGAATTCGAGCCAGTGGTCGAAATCTCTGACGACAGTATCGACGACTTTGGACTTGGACTGATGTTTCTGAAAGAGACAAGTTAACAACGAAATACTCATGGATGCAGAATCTTGGTACTTACCTCGAGAGCAGACGGGGTCGGGAAGTACATCTCACACGTAATGCAGCGATTGTGAACTTCGACTTCATGATTGCCACGTTCTGTACCAGTTTCGAAATCCTGTCCACAGTTCTTGTACTTGCAATCTCGCAAGAAATACTTGATTTCAAAGAAGAAGGGGAATTCCTTCGCATCAGGATAACTCGTGCAGACGGTGCGCTTGAGGCCGTAGGATCCATCCTTTGCGATCTTGGCTTGAACATCGACGACTGCTGGGTGGTTGATACCGTGGACATGCCATTGATGTGCCACCAGTAGCAACTGCGGAAAATTCTCGTTGCAGTGTGTGCAGAGCGTTGGGGGACCTCGTTCATTCTCCATATCGAAATCGGAATCATCTTCATCGTCGTCATCATCCTCATCTGAAAAGCCAGGATAGCCATAGTCCAGATCGTCTGAGTCGTATATATCGCCAGGTTGAATACCAGCCGGGAAGTCGAACGGGTCTCCTCTGCGGCCAGGGTATGAGAAAGGATCATCGTCGTCGTCATAGTCCTCATAATCCTCGTCCTCATAATCATCATCGTCATCCCCAAACGGCGGGACTGCCATTCGCAGTAGTTGTCTCATTATCTCATCCTCTGAGTATCTCGGTCTGTGCATCTCGGGATGGCTGTCTCGCTGATGCTGACGAAGTGCAGACGCAAGACGGAAGGTCTTGTTACAAGGTCTGCATCTGAAAGTTGGATTTTCAGGCACTCCTTGCTTTGAGTTTGAGGAGGGTTCGGGATCGACGATGCCATGCTTGTTGAGTTTATGGTCCGCCAGTCCCTTAGCGTGGCGGAATGTCTTTTGACAGGTCTGACAGTAGGGCTTATCCTCCTCATCCTCATCAACGTCTTCTGCTTTCTTGCCTCCAGCAGTTGCGTTTGCTCCTTGGCCTGAACTCTCTGCAACAGTGTCGTCCGCCGCTGCATGCTTGATGAGTCCATGCTGCACCAGAGCAGATTTAAAACGGAAGCTCTTGTCGCAAAGCGTGCATTGATGCATGTTTGTGGCTTTCTTCTCTTCTGCGACGGTCTCTTCGACGAGCTCTGGCGCCTCACTCTCCTCATCCGATTCATCTTGCCCATTTGATACTCTCATACCAGAGGCAACCATAGCCATATTCTCCATCACCTTTCTCATGGCTTCAAGACGTTGCACTGCGTGATGCTTCATAAGAGCATCTTCAGAAGGAAAGTTCTCATTGCAACAAAAGCATTTGATTTTCTGAGATCCAGTAATATGTCTTTCCTTCAGCGTCGTATGCACTGGTTTTGAGGAGCCAGCTGCCTTGTCACCTTGTGCAGAACTCTTTGCTGGACCCTTGCCTTTCTTGTCTGAAGTGTGTTTGCTCTTTAGATGCCTTCGGAGTGAATTTCGGCTGGTGAACGACTTGTCGCAAAGATCACAGTTGATTGTTTTTTCTTCGACATCCGGAGTCTTGTCGTCTTCCTTGGCGGGAGTATTGGCATCCGTTTTCACAGCACGATGCTTGGTTCTCTTGTGCTGGTGCAAGGCACCTCGGTGACTGAAAGACGTGTTGCAAATTGAACAAGTGACCTTACTTTCCCGGCTTTTATCGCCTTCTTGTTTGGCAGAAGTAGATGCTTCTTTCGCCGCGGAGGCTTCTGGCTTAGGCTCCGCGGCTTGAGTCGTAACAGAAGTATCTGGGGCTTCAGGCTTCGGGGGACCATGCTTGCTCCGCTGATGCTGTGTCAATGAAGATTGACGCGGAAATGACTGCTTGCAAAGAGTGCAATCAAAGGTGCTGGCTGCTTCGGTATCTTGTCCTGGCTGAGTCGCGTCTGCTTCTTTCTTGACAGGATGTTTGCTCTGCCGATGTCGCCTGAGTGAGCCTTTGTGGGGAAACGACTTGTTGCAGATATTGCAATTGACGGGCTTGGCCTCAGGCTTTGCAGACGATGCCTCTGCAGGATTATCATGGGCCATCTTGGATAATCACAGGAGGAGAGTCATAGAAGGAGAAGACACGCGCAGGTTATGTCTAGGGAATTGGAGAAGGATGCAGTGGACGACGACATGAAATGGGGTTGCAAAAGCAACGAGATGGAAGCGGATCAAGAATAAAGCGTGCAGTCTGATTGGCCAGGCCGCGCCACCATTTAACGTATACCGTTTCAACGGAGCAACCGTTATAAATAACATCAAATAGAACCCAAACGAAGCATTCAGACCGAATTTGAGACTCACGGCAAGGAAACAAAACAAAACAAGTCCCATTTTCGTTCTCTTGATGAGATCGCTGATAACATTGCTCTCTGGCCCATAAACCATACAGCACAAGGAGATCCAAGACTTGCTGTTACGTTGAGGATAATGGTTTGGCTACACTAGATACATATTAGAGTGAAATAGAATAAATAACAAAGAAATTACCCCGTCTCCCAACTATCGTGGCACCCTTACTTAGCTGCATAGCCACGCTTCCTCAATCAGTCGCCACCTCATCTCACTTATAAACTCCACCAGCGGGCCACGATGGATAGATAAACTGCACTCGCGACTCTGCGCATGAAAAATCAGATCACTCAGAGCCAGAGAGATGTGGCTACAATTAGGGCACTGAAACTTGCCATCAGAGGTGTAAATTCGCGATACCACGCTCTGATCACTCTTTTGGATGGCCGATTTGATCAAATCGGTATCTAGATAAGAGTGGCATTTGCCCGTTTCCACGTGCAGCATCATCTCAGATTTGGTTCTGAACTTCCTCCAGCAAGTGATGCAAGGGATCTTGTTCTTCTTATAATTGAGCTTTTTGCCATCATGATCGAATAATGCCTCCCACTCCTCGTCATGTGTGCTCTCCCAATGCTTTGCAAGTAGGTCTTCAGAACTGAAGGGCACGTCGCAGTGCGTGCATCTGTATCCCGACTTTACGGTCTTCTCGGGAACTTTGACGGGAGGGAGCCTTTCGAGATAATCATTGGGGTGTCTGAGGACAATCTCATGCTGGGACCACGAAAGAGTCACGAAAGATTCCATCCTAGGAAATGTCTCTCCACATTCGTCGCATCTATACGCCAAAGTGGGATCGCGTTCCGCCCAGTTCGCATCACACTGTCCCTCATACCGCTTCTTGAGGGGCTTCTTCCTCTTGCTTCCATCCCAATAAGGGCCATGGCTGAGGAATTCTTGGTGGTCATCAAGTGCGGCGTAAGTGTGAAATACCTGAGGACAGAACTCGCATTTGAAAAAGTATGCAACGTGTTCTGGGGACGCCAGGCCCATGAGCACTCTCATCCATCTCGCCCAAGGGGCGCGGCAGAAGTATTTTAAATGCTTGTAAAGTGAATCAAAGTCGTAAAATTCGGCGTCACCGCAGTCCTCGCACTCAAGTAGTGCTGGATAAGATTCGGTGGCGTCTTCACCCTCTTTGTTGGAAGTCTTGTCCTCGGTATTCTCAGACTCCGGAACCTCCTTCTTTGCATCTTGGTTCTCTTCAGCGTCGCCGGAGACATCTTCAATGCTGGCGTTTCCTGCCTTAAATGCCCGCTACGGCGCTTATGCTCTTCAAGTGCAGCTTTGGTAGGAAAACCTTTCTTGCAATACGCGCATCCTTGATTATGCGTGTCTCTGTGATGTTTCTGAAGGGCACTGTCATCACCGAAAGATTTTCTGCACAATTTGCAATTAATCCTTCCCTCTTGTGGCTCCGGATTATGCTTTGCTTTCGTATGTCGGTCAAGTCCATATTGTCCATTGAAGGTCTTGTTGCAAACAGCACAGCGAAAAACAGTCGGCACAGAATCTTGATCTTGATCCTCCTGCTTCAGATCCTCTTGTTTGATAGGGGCATCACTGTCCACAGCTGGGTTTTGTGACGAAGGGCTTGGCTTTGAGTCTTCAGCGGGTTTAACAGAAGCCGGAACCTTCGAGGCATGCTTGGTCCACATATGCTTCCGCAGCCAATATTCTTTGTTGAAAGGCCGATCACACATTGTGCATCTGAGTCGCTTTGGCACTTCTTCGCCAGGATCCGATGTGGGGGCATGCTTGGCCTGTTCAAGATGTTGTCTGAGCGAATTCTTGTATCGAAAGGATTTGTTGCAGATAGCGCAAGTAGGTAACTTGGCTTCAGGCTGTTCGACACCATCTTCAAACATGGTTTGAGATTTTGAGATACTCGGTCTGTTTGGTGTTTGGAAAGTCAAGAAATGAGATAACGGCGTGCTTTTAAGGGGCTGGGTATCAAAAGCAATTAAAGGAATCGGATGAAGTTAAAAGCGTAAGATGTAATTGGCCCCCTTATCGAAATTGGATTGGCATGACGACAGAAACTCCAAATCTGTAGTACATCTGAAACCATTGGTAATCATATTGGAAGCCATCGGCATAAATCCAACATTTTATAATCATTTGCACTAATAGTCGCTATCCGGATCCAAAAAAGCCATGCAATTGAGTTTCATATTGCTTCCTCCAGCTTATATCAAGATCGTAATTGTTGTTGCAATGGTGGCCGCTCAGCTTCAGGGTAGGTCGCCGGGGCGTTATGAACTCTGAATAGGTATGGAAATAAATAATAGTTTTATGCAAATTGTATTTTGCTTATTACTCATTATGGCCTCTGTTGCCTCGGAGATTCCGATAATGCATGCTTCAGCGCAACAACTGGTTGAGTATTTGTAGATATTGGAGAGTATCCTGCCGGCTATATAAATATAACTGATACCAAGCCACTGAGTGTCAGTAGGATCATAATGTTACAATATCACAGCTAGACGTATTAAGCCAACACCTAACCGTCTTTCAACCCAGTTCTTGACCCTGACCCGTGTACCTTGCTTCACGTTCGAGTCCCATATCCCTTCATTCTCAGCTGAGACTTCAGCTTCAACATCCTCTTCTCGGATACGATTCAGACCACAGCATTCCGGGTGACTAGCTGCCGCCGTAGGAAGTCCCAAGAGCCTCGCCTCCAGAAACCCAACTTTTGCCTCCTGAATGACATCCGCAGCCACAACTCCCAGATCGTCTGTTGCTCTTCTCTTCCAGAAAAACACCTGGTTTGGATCCATAGGCTGAACACCAAGATACCCTGGCACTGCATCGGTAAAGCCACATTCTTGTCTTCCACGAGCGCCAATATGTACCTGGGCATGAGGCGAAGTAGTTTCATGCTGAGCTGATTCGTCTGCGCCGGAATCTTTGCAATCGGCGTCGCAGTAGTTGAGAACCAATCCTGGGTTCCGATCTTTTCTACCCATGATGACTAGCCTGCCGACTCCAGCTCCAGGGATAGAACCGCTCGGGCAGCACCAGGCATGTTTCATCATGGCCTCGTGCGCGGTGTCGTGGGTCGCCTGTCGGGATATCCCCTCAGTTTGCCGTTCAGAAGTGTAGCTTGGGAAGCGCTTTTTGAGTTTATCTTCATCAAAAGAGACACCTAGGTGGGATGATAGTTGTTGGACCATCCAGGCGAGAGGAGCGTGCACGAGGCCTTCTTGTTGTCCAAGCTTACCCATGTTACCATGATCGCCTAGAAAGAAAACCTGGTGGATGTTGTGTCCGCACATGTAAGTTGGACTATAAGGACTTCTGGTTTCGTGCAGGGCCAGAGCATGGAAGGAATATTTGACATCTATATCAAGCATCAACTACTATTCGGTATTGATTCAGATTATGACAGCACTTACTATTTGGAACATGGTCTATGAGCTTGGTCTTATACTTGCTTCTATGGAGATAGGATAGTGGCTTTGCAATGCCAAACAATGGGATACCAAGCGACCCAACTGTATCGAAGCAGCACAGTGCATCGATTCGAACGTCGTCCCAAACTGTGAGTTGTTAGCAGCCATTTTAAAGGAAGGAGGGAATACTTACATCTGTAATTGCGTCGTAGCTCATCCTTGTTGGCCATGGTAAGATACGGGTCTTTCTTGCATGCGTCATACAAACGCTTGAAGAACTCCGTATCCCCGTCTTGAACTAGGCCGAGGCATTGGATTATCATTGCCAGATATCGAGCTGCCCATGCTCCTAAACATCACCGTCAGTCATTGTCTGGAGGCGAATACACAGAGGTTCCTGACTTACCTCGCGAATAGCCACAAAAAACAATCCTATCGCCCTTGTTATAGTCGTCGGCGATATTGCCTCTCTATAGTCAGTCTTTCTCACATATAGATAGTGGAGCCTCTTACGATAAGCAGTTATCACATTCCTTCGCGTGCCCCAACCACCAAGACCTGCGACAAATGAGTCCGGGCTTTAATAAGACAGGGGTTAGCTTATGAAACGAACCTCCAAGAATCTTGTCTGTTAAGCCATCAGTCCCAACTCCATTGACACGAATCTTCCGAACTTGTTCGCCTTTGGAGATGAGGTCAGGCAGGCTGGAAACGACCGTTTCGTTCGAGCTTTTGACGCTGCCGTGCCATGTTCCTGTTCAAGTTAGCCGTGAAGATGATTTTAGAAGTTTTAGTCGAGAGAATTTTCGTACCATCAAACGCTACGAATAGGAGTTTCTGTTTTGGTTGCCCAGGAATATGGGAGCGAATAGCCATTACAAGCAGATGGATATAGTTTGATATGAACGAGAGTCCAAAGGCTAATGCTTATGAAAGGAATAGGTATGTTAAACGAGGGACGAGTAGGAAAGTTGAGTTTTGGTACTGATTACAATGAAGAAAAGGACCCAAAGCAGGTAGAGTCCGGTTTAAATAAGCTAAAGCATAAATCAGGCTGTGAAAGGCATTCGCTTTTCGCCACTTTCTCAGTTTATCCTACAATGTCGATGGCTGTGTAAGGCATAACGGGCTCCCTCTGCCCAAGCTCAAGTCCGACAGCCTTACTAGAAGTCCACCAACACAGTTAAAATGCACTTCTGCCTGTCCAGCCAATAAGTATGACATAGGTGGGAAAGCCTCTTGGGGGCTGTTATGTAAACTGTGGCAGATATTTGGGGGCCACGTCCCTACTTGGAGATTGGCACATGCTTGACTATATGTGTATGGTTGGTACAGTACTGTCAGTTGAAATACATCCACTACTGATTTGAGGCTGTGAGACCCTTGTGATCCAAAAATGCAAGCGCCATATGTTGACTGTGTGTCTTGGCAGCATGTCATCGAGTACAGCGTCTCGTATCGGTTTCCACGGGTCTGTTATCACCAAGAGACGCTGAGGCTATGCAAAATTTTTGACGATCAATATACTCTACAAGCCTGCTAGTCAGGAACGAGGTTTTATGCATACTCCTTAGTTCACCTCAAGGTCACTTGGCACTTTAAAGTAAGCTGAGCGTTCGCTGACCATCTCAGAGTAGCACTGCCCCATCAATGGACGCAGTGCACTGAGGCAAACGGGACACATTCTCGAGATACCCTTTGCCACTTTCCATACCAGCTATAAATATACCATGATCCAATTTCATTATGCTCCTCTTGCGGCCTCCTGATAAAATCTGCGAGACGTCTAGATATCGCTATGTCTGGGCGAAGATAAGTCAAGGTCCAACGGGGTTTTCAATACAGGCATTTATAGCAGGAAAGAGTATTACAAAGCAGAAGTACATCTGTTTCAACGACTCCAGCCTGGCTGATGTGGAACAGAATCCCAGTACCGACTCTCCTCCTCCTTGGCATCAAACTCCTCCCGGATCCCAAGATCATCCATGATCTGACACAACAGCAGATAAGCGATATCACACCTATCATTGTTCAAAGGATTAGTCTGCAACAAGTTATTATCCTCAATCATCTTCTTGAAGTCCATGCCGCGGTAAGAACCCATCTCAGGAGCAAGACCCCATCGTCTTCGTGGATTCGAGCAAAACTCAACAAGTCTTTGAACAGAGATGGCATCAGGTTCCCAGCGCAGGGCCAAGGCTTGAGGCATCTTGTACCAATACGCTACCTCGAACCATGAAAAAAAGTCGTCGATCTCTGTGATGGGTTGGCTATCGTATTGTTTCTCTGTGTCGCGTCGCAGCCTTTCCTCTTGCTTTGCTGTCTCGACGTTGCGTTCGAGTTCACTGAGAATGATCTCTGTTGTGATGGCCAAACCATTGATTGCATCGATCATACGCCTCATGGTTGGAGTTGACATGATGTCGTCTGGCCTCTTGTAGATAATGTTGTGCTGAACTTCAGCCCAAGCCTGTGAGACGACTGTTCCAATCTGTATCTCGACTCGAAATCCTCCCTCCCACTCGACAACCATCTGCCAGGATTTGTATCCCGAATGGTGCCAGTACTCATCAGATCCATATTGATCCTGGGACCGCCAAGGCCCTCTCGAATGACCATCGAGATTGAATCTATCTGCCTGTGGAGCATCTCTCCCGCTACCGACGGTCCCAAAGAGATGCGCAACGGTGAACCGCTGCTGGCACTCCCTTGCCATGTTGATTACATCTTGCGGGAGGTATAGGCCGATACGAACAGCAGCAAGGTCTCCCATGTCATTGTGTTGAAAAATATCGCCGTTGAGTGCGAAGGAAGTGAACTCGGCGTCACTCGCCATGCCTCTGAGCTTAGTCTCGAGCGAGTCATAAGCTTTGGTTCTGCAAGTCACTACTCCTTTGGTGCCAGTCTCTCTCAGAAGATCTTGGAGTGTATCCCTAGCTTCGTGTGCAACGTTTTGATACGCCGCTTGAGTGTTGGGATCACCGTAGTATGCAAGGCATTCTTCAACTCTCTGAAGATATGCAGCGTTCTGGTTGTTTGAATCATCGTGGTCGTCTTGACCGTAAGGGTTTGCTAAGCCACCTTGCTCATCTGAACCAGTGTGGCTATAAGCGTCTTGCTGATCATCCGAGTCATCCTGGTTGTATGAACCATAGCCATGATAGCCGCTCATGATGGAGAAGGCTGGCGCGATGATAAGAAAGTGAGAGATAATCTTTTGTGCAGTAGGATATTAATATGAGAATGCTGGCCTTTTCAGAATAATCTTATTTACTCACAAAATAATCAGCCTCTTTATACATTTGCAAAGCCTAGAGATCGGGATTATAAAACGAGGCTCGGCTCTCGGGCTTTTCCCCCCAACGGCCCCCAACTTTCTAAACGCGCAGCCTTAAATTACAGCACACCACTAATTCGAGATGAAACCCTTCAACTTTATCTGATTGGATATCAGGTTACACTCCGGGATGCTACAGTCATCTTGTGTGTTCCTATTGAGGTTGAAATGCGGCTGAAAGTGCGGGAGGCCAGCGCTTATGTCACACACGGCGGCAGCACGCAGCTTGGCATCGAGCGGTAAATGCCTCATACATGATCAGAAAGTCTACATATCAAGTTCTAACTAGAGGTCTCTGCAGAATGTATATGAGGCAGAAATACTGTTATACCGACCAGGGTGATGATGTATTAAGCTGGGCGGGTATATCTAGTTTAGGAAGCTAAATATGCTGTTGGGCCCGAATCCATGGCACTAGCTTCGCTGTTGGTTTGTCTTATTACATTACTCCACTATGGACCAACAAAGAGGAATCACTTGCTCCGGCAAGCCTACCGTTGATCCAACCCTGTCTTCTTCAGTCGCTCTACCCCATTACCAGTATCACCCGCTAAAGGGTCTTGGCACAGTCCGGATCCTCTCTTTAGAGCCTGGTCAACCTGAAAGTCCACTTAGGGGAACTCTGGAGGAAGCTCGCGTCAACTCTCTGAAAGACTACGAAGCACTATCATACGTGTGGGCAGATCCAGGTCCCTCTGATAGGCCACATGAGATCATCATACATGAAAATAACCAGGATGCTCTGCTGCCACTCAGAGGAGGTTCCATCTTCGCAGCCTTACTCCAGATTCGACTTCCAGATCAGAAGAGGAGAGTTTGGGCTGATCAATGCTGCATCAATCAAGATGACCTTGATGAGAGAAGTAATCAAGTCCATTCAATGGGCAAGATTTATGAAAACGCGACTAGGATCCTGGTATGGCTTGGCCTAGACACCAACAATGAAGCAGAGTCGGCTTTCAGTTTGATTCATAAGCTTGATGAAGCTCTCAGCGCTGATGACTCGCAACCCCATCACTTCATATCAAAGAACCTGGAGAGGCAGATACGAAAAAACGATAAGGTACTGCAAGCTTTGACAAGCCGCCCGTGGGTATGTGTTCCAAGACCAACACCGTGGGGAAGGTAAAGGCTGACGATTCTTATAGTTTAAGCGAGGTTGGGTTGTTCAAGAAATTGGAACAGAAACTCCAGCAACCATGATCTGGGGAAATCACAGCATTGATTGGAATACCCTGGCCAGCGTATGTCAAAAGTTAAAAGGCTACCATCAACTTCGCAGCACACTCGGCATCACTACTTCAGATATATCATTCCTCCACCGACGCTTTATACCACCGGACAAGACAACGCACCACGCCAATCGATATAACTTCATATACGAGCTGCAGCGATCCCGCCACTTGCAGTTCACTGATCAGAGAGATCGAGTGTTTGCCTTTCTGAGCCACTTCTCGACTCGGTCACTTCCACCACTAGGCTGTGGTCCAATATCAATCGTGGTAGATTATACACTGTCTGTTGAACAGACTTACATCAACATAGCCTCGAGGATATTGCGGGATCGTCCTGAGGCGGCGTGTATTACTCTTGCGGCAGTGCAGCATCCTCGTGATAGTCTACCTTCTCATCACGATGATGTCCAAGATATGAAGCTGCCTTCATGGGTACCCGACTGGAGATGGTCTGAAGGAATCATTCTAGCTGAGCCAATATGTCCCCACCGAGCTCATGGCAACTCCACAGTCAAGATGGAGATCCTAGAAAATGAGAACATACTACAGATACACGGTATCGGTATCGATACTATCTATGAATGTTCCAGACCAATGTTGTCAAGCGACTTTTACGGAAAAGCCAGTCTGGTAAAACACCTTTGGCAGGATATATGCCGAAAGTCAAGGTTCAATCTTGCTGAAAAGTACTTGAATGGAGACTCCGCTTTCTTTGCGCTGATGCAGACACTCAGCAACGGGTGTGTTCAAGCAACAGGTCACGAATGCAAACAATACGATTCTGTACCTTCACAGGTATGGTTGCAAATGGCAGCAAAGTTCATAGTGGAAGCGTTCGGTAGTTTTGCAGTATCAGATGACATTATGAAACAAGCAGAAAAGATACAGGACGAAAAGGAACACGACAAATGGAGTCGATGGGCAACTTCTGCGTCAGACGGACGAGTATTTGCACGGAGTAGAAAGGGATATTATGTATTAGGGCCATCAGCGTTGGAAGCTGGGGATGTGGTTTGTGTTTTGTTCGGTTGTAAAGTTCCATTTTGTTTGCGTCGCGTTGGGGAGAGGTATTTACTGGTGGGTGAGTGCTATGTTCATGGGTTGATGAAGGGAAAGGCGATGGATATGTTGGCTGAGGGCGAAGTCGAAGAGAAGGTTTTCAGTCTCGTGTAGGAACAATGCGCTAGTTCTACTTCCGATATTATCTCTACTTTATATCATTTGCGTACTGAAATGCTGCAAGTACTGTGTGTTGAACCTCATCCCTCGTGAACTCAAGGTCGACATCCCCGGCCTTCCTCTCCCTAACCTCACTTTCCGAAGCCCAAACAAATCTCTGATGCTCATCAGGGGATAACTTGATATCCTGCGAGCTCAGATCCACCTTCACCAGAAAATTGAACTGGCAGACTCTCTTCCCATCATCAAGAGTGAAGAAATGCGGTTCACCAACAGGACCCCCAATCCACTTCGCCTCAAGTCCCGCTTCCTCCCAGAGCTCACGGGCAGCAGCGCTCAGGACACTCTCGTCTTCATCATCGCATGCTCCACCAGGAGGTTCCCACTTGTTGGGGTCGTCGTCGCTTGCGGCGCGCTGAAGGAGGAGAATACGCGGTTCAGAAGCGGTGCTTGTGTCTAGCACGAGAACACTTGTTGCGATGTAGCCAAACTGGGCTCCTGGGTGAGCGGCTAGGTAGGCTTGTTTTGAGACGGAAAGGTCTGCGGCTGATGGGTCATATTCGAATTGAAAATCACTCATGTTGGTGTTGAATTTAGCAATGAGTGAACCAACAGAGAACGCAGCAAATGGCTCTTGGATCACGTGCTAACCTGCATCCCCCGCATGTCATATCATGCCGTTCTTTGATGCAATGGAAACCCCGTCATTGATTAATGGAAACTAACGATTGACTTGTGTAGCAAGATGTATTACATATCCTTCTCTCATGTACGTGGGATGAATAATGTCCCAAACTTTCAACTTCCGTATGTTCTCAATCCTCCTGCAATGTAACGCTTCACTGCACTTCAAGACCTTCCCATCATTTGCTCAAGCTTCCTATGTCTTGCGGATCAAAAAGCCTGTGATCAGTGACTGAGTCTTCTTATGCTCGGGCACAGGCACAGCACTTGGTCTGGGCGGATATGGCGCAAATATCACAGGTCGTGTAGTCGGTGTAACCCTTCTCACTGGGATAGCCTCAGTTTTCACGACTACTCTCTCTTCCGCTACTGGGGCGGCCCTGTTGACGGGGGTTTCCTTGGGCATTTTTAGATCTATGAATATAGGTGAGAGGGGACGAGGCGGAGGAGTCGGTTCTCTCTTCACTGGTGGTGAGATTTGGACTGGTGGCTCGACGACAGGGGGCTCGACGACAGGGGGCTTGACAACAGGGGGCTTGACAACATGGCTCTCGCGGTGCTAAAGAGACTTATTAGTAAACTTCCACAGTAGGATGGAAGTCAAATCACTCACCTCAGTAAGTTCCTCGGCCGACATGAAAAACCGATAGCAAACACCACATCTATGATGAAGCTCTGCATCGTGCTGTTTTCGAAGCTCAGCTGACGCGAAAGCTCGCCCACAAGGGCCACACGTCATGTGCTCCAACCACATATGGTCACAATACTCCGACTCTTTTCCAAAAGGAACTTTGGGATCGCAGGAATTGCAGATAAACGTTCCAAACTTCCCTCCAAACTTCCCGGCAGTGCCGTGCATGACGTGTCTCTGCTTCTTTTCCGGGCTACTAAAGTTTGTCTGGCAGGACCAGCAGTAAGTGCGCTCATGCTTATCTCTCTGATGCTGTAGCATCCCACTTTCTTTCCCGAAATTCTTATTGCAGATGTTACACTGGAACGTTGAGGGCTTTTGCTTCTCGATAGCTTCTTGGAGAGCCGTGAGGAGATCTAGCAAGCCTGTTTCGTGTATCCAGTCTCGTAAAGCGCATGATCTAGTCTCGAGATGTCTAAAGAGAGGACTCATCCGTGCACACTTCTTCTTGCAGGTTGGGCATCGGAGATTGATGTTCAGACTTGAAGATGGGTGAAGACCCTCGCAGTGAGCTGCAACAACGCTTTCGACGAGGCGAGGGGTACAGCCTGATTTGCACGTGCCGTTCTCAAGATGCTCCATCATTCTTGAGAAGGACGGATAGAATTTCTCGCATCCAGCGCAGGGAACGCCAGGATATTTATGTGTTTTTTTATGCTGGGAAGTTTGTCAGATCAGCAATTGGATCTCTTTGGGAAAGGGGGCTGACCTGTTGTAACGCTCTCTTGTCGGGAAAGCCTTGATCGCATGGGTAACATATCTGCGTGTAATGCCATTTGGATTTGTGCCGTTCTTTCTCTGCGCTGCTTTGGAAGGACTTGCGGCACTCGCGGCAATAAGAATCGGAGACTGGGTTTGCTTCTGAAGTTGAGAGCTCAAGACTGGAGCTCTGAGCGGCTTGAGGCTCTGGCTTGATTTCTTCTTCGCCGCCTGATTCGCAAGACTGATAATCTTCTGACCCTTCTGAGTCCGATTCTTCGGAACCTGAGCCTTCAGAGCCTGAGTCTCCTAAGCATGAGTCCTCATCGCCTGATTCATCTTCATCGGAAAGTTGCTCTTCCTTGATAGGCGCATCGACGACTATGCTCTGGTTGGAGGAGAATGAAGGCTCTCCTTCTTCGAGCTTGATGCGCTTGCGCGCAGGCTCCATTATCGCTGTGGATGAGGCAGATGTAGTCTCAACACTCTTGGTGGGCCTTCCTTGAGTGTCTCAGGGTGGAGATAAAGGGTTGCGAGGAGACCCGAGAACTTTATATAGGGTTGCTAACAAAACAACTTTGCTTTTTTTAATGAGGATGTTCGTGATTGTAGTCTGTGATTGGGTTTCAGCTAGCAACCCCTAATCACCGGAATCGTCAGCGGGACAATACCCAATATTTATCCGATCGGCTACCCTGTACCCCACAGTGATCCTTCTAGAAACCTTATTTGTATCACAGCTTCGGCAATGGATTCGGAGACCCGTGATCCTAGGAGTTGGGTCAAGATCATCAAAGCGCTCGGAATCTAAGTCTCTTTACCAATTGCTATCGTTTCAAATACCCTAGCCAATCCCTTTCCCAGCTCTTCTTGCTGACCAGCCGCTCATGCCTTGGAAACGAAAAAACTGGTAATCAAACTTTGACTCGTACCCATCTGGATTTTCTTCCTCTTGGGCGCGGCTTTTGCTACAGCGCTTCTCGGTGGATATGTCTCGAATATCACCGACGGCTGAGCTGTCGCACACTTTAACCGAGGGCCTTGACTTATCACAGAAGATTTGACCCCCTTTGGAGAAGCAGTTTCGTCCAGAAGAGCCTCTGGGCTCACTTCAGATTTCACTTGGGCGGTGGCGGTCGAAACAGAAGGCACCGTCAAAGGTGAAGTAGCCGTTGGAGGAGAAGTGATCGTTTCAAACTCTTTCTTCACGGGTACCGCTGGAACCGTCGGCAAGGTTGGTTTGGCCATAGTAAGAGGGCTGGTCCCGTGAAACTCCTTGTAATGCTGCCAACCATATTAGAAGATTCAAGATGGAGCGTCTAGCACTCGCCTTGCAAAGGTCGTTCGGACTCATAAAGAACTGGAAACAGTCAGGGCATCTATGATGAACCACAGCCCCGTGAACCAATCGGTCCTGCTTATTGTCAAAGTTCAGTCCACAGGGCTTGCACTTGTCGTGAAAGTGCCACATATGGTCGTTGTAATTCTTTTCCATGTCAAAAGCAATCGAGGGCTCACAAATGGCGCAGACGGAAGGCCGAACTTTGATCGGCGTGCGTGAGATGATATGTTTATGCCATTCTTCCGGGTCGCGAAAGACCCTATCACATGATCGGCAAACGGTGTTCTCATGCTGATATCGCAAGTGATCGAAAAGAATAACTTCAGAGTCAAACAGTCTTTTGCACATGTTGCAAGTCCGGTTGGCAACGTCGATTTCTTGCTTCAAGTTGAAGAGGAGATGCATCAGGCCTGTTGCTTGTTGCCAGTTTCTCAGGGCGCAGAGCCTCGATTACATGTGGCGGAATAGCAGAGATAGAGTCTCGAATTCGACGTCACAACCTGGACAAGTCGTGTTCAGCCAGTCTGACCGTTTGTATGACAGTGCTTGGATAGTGCTCTTGCGAAGAATGCGGAATTGAAGCGTGGCTTGCATCGGTTTCCTTCAAGATGATACATCATCTGTGAATAGGAGATGCATCTGTGATCGCACGCCGGGCACTGAATTGGACGCGGTTCATGCGAATATAAGTGCTGGAAGAGAAACCGGGTTACTCATCAAGTTGAACGATGGACGACGAGGACTGACCTCTTTGAGATCTTTGGCAGTCTCAAATCCTATGTCACACGCGAAACATAGGAAGTTATCCCAATGCCATTTGGAGTTATGTAATGCTTGCTCCTTGGCGTCGTTGAAGATGATTCGACAGGGCATGCAGTGAAGCGTCCAGCATGCTGTGAGCATGAACATTTGTTCTTCCACCATTGCAAACGTGCGCTCGATGTTCTTGGCCCCGACGGCACCAGACGCGTCGCCTCCATGATCTGGAAACTGTAATTGTCGCGGAACATTCCATGTGGGTTCAGAAGAGTTGATGCCGTTTGGGTGTTGGTGATGATGAGCAGCAGTGTTGGGCGCGCTGTAGCTGGTAGGCTGCTTGTGGGCTACGCGATAGGCGGCCTGGTCCTCAGCCTTGACACGGGGGTGTGCGCGCACCATTGCACTCAGAAGACTTGTAAGCGCTAGAAATCGGGAGATAACAAATATTCGAGAGGTAGAGAGCCGCGTTTCTCATCAGCTTAGTCCGGTATCAACAGAGTGTTATAATAATATGGCGAGTAGAGGGACACGACAAACGCGTCTTATCCATTGAGTTTCAGGGCTTGGTTGGGCTGGGCCCCCAAAAAGCAATTTGTTCCAGGGCTTGTCAGGCGGGGCGGGGTACTGCCCTTCCCTGGAACGAACCTCCGGCCCCGCCCAAGAACTTTCTGGACTCTTACCTTAGGTATCAACTCATTCGGCAAAAGTTTCGTCCCACTGCACATGTAATCAAGTGTAAATCATTCTGTAAATTTCAGCTGTCCTGGCAAAGTTCTATAGATGACAGAAGAATGAATCACAGCTTGAGAGCATTGTGCGGTAGCCGGTAGCTCCCACTCTCGAACCGCTACAGGGAAGCGCTCATCAAACGCTGATTATGAGTAGGATTTCACAAGGGATCCAGGTCCAGGCAAATCTACCTCGAGAATGATTGATGCCAGACCTGCTGTGATCCGATCCACTGCTACTAGTAAAGGGACTTCTTCATCATCTTCCTCTTTCTCCTTTACTGTGTCCGTCGCCAGAACAGTCTTGGCCTGATAAACTTCGCGATGCTGCAGGACTTGTTAGCGACTTCATACAGTGACCAATAGAATACACTCACCGTATGGAGATGTGAGAATTATCTGTAAAATTCGAAGCAGAAAGGACATGTCTTGTGATCAGCATAGTCAAGCTCTGCCAGCTCCTCCTTTGTTTTGAACACGAGTCCGCAAGGTCCGCAGGCTGTGTGACTATCCCGAGCATGATCGTTGTAAGGCAGTTCCGTTTCGAAGACCTCCTGACAATAGTCACACACACATCTTCTGCCTGGCATCCAGGCCTCCTCCAAAGTATGAACCTGCCTAGACCCCCAATTATCTACGTGCGTTCTACAGCTCCAGCAGAAAGTGTCCTGGTGGCGTCAAACTTGCTGAAATTCACTCGTAGGGTATCATGGAAGGATTTGGTCAAAGTCTTTGACTGGACAGGTCTTAGTTTGCAGTGAAGAAAATTACTTCAAACTCGACTACCGCAATGTCGAATAAGGACTGAGATGTTCGTACACTGTCACGGGATCAGATACCCTGAGATGTGAGGTTTTATTTATCAAATGCCCTGAATTCCATTATCCTCAATCAGCCGAAAGACTAATAGCTCCTAGAACGAAGTAAACATGACGAAGACTTTGCCGGATATACTCCAGAAGGGCATTGTAATTCGAGACTACTCGTCACAGCTGTCTCTCTCCCCATGTGGAAGAAGGCCGATGGGATTTGGTGATATTGAGCCGCTACCATAAATAGCTTGATAGTCAATGTCAGAATAGCTGCCTAGTCAGCTGTTAGGTCGGGCCAGTGACGCCTAACCGTTACGCCACAAGCCCCCAGACATCCATAAAGACAATGTGTACCACCGCTCTCAGAGCTCTAGCTGTACTAAATACTGTTCTGTATATAGTCCAAAAGTATGCTAAAGTCCGAGATACTCGCTTGACAGGCCTCACTTTCGACATGCTGCAGCAGAGCGCTAAACTTGGTAAAGTATATCCCGCAATCACAATCAAGATCATCGTCGTGATAGTAGTCCCAAACCAACTGTCTGATGGTATGTTCGTCAGACCCCGACTCGCAAGTGTTGGCCTCGAGATGAAGCATCATGGCTGAATGAGAGATGAACATCCTTGAACATCCGAGACATTCGACATTTCTCGCGGCATGAATCTTGCGGTGCTATGAAAGTTTCAGTATGAGATGAGAATAATAAGACAATAGCTGGGAAGAACTAACGTTGATCAGGTTCGATCGCGAGCTGAAGAATCGGCCGCAGGTTCGGCATTTATCATGAACATCCACATCATGTTCCAGAAGGTCTTCCTCGTCGGAGAAGTACTCATCACATGAAAGACAAGCATGGTGTTCTTCTATCAGATGATCCGTCAGATCATCTTGTGAATCGAAGTCAGGCTCATGATAGCAGTGCGTACAAATATAATGTCGTGGAGAGTTCTCAAGGTGCTGCTGCTTTGCACGTCCGTGGGCGAAGTGTCTTTCACAGCGCCAACAGTAAGTGTGAGGGTGTACGGCTCGGATGTGTTGGTCCAGAGAGCTTTCTAGGCGGAAGTGCCTGTCGCAAGGAGGACAGTAAGGCATTTTCGGCTTCGCTAAGCTGATGGCATGATCTGAGAGTTAGGAAGTGAATCTGAAGGATAGGCTAGACTTGGAGTATGTCTTGCGGTTTAGAGAGAGGCAGAGAGTTGACTGTAAGTTCAGGCATGGGTTGATAAGAACGTGAATGGTTAAAAGTTTTGGTAGTAGTTTGGTTAAGGGGATATTAAGCTTTGATTGGCCCTGCAAGGCCCACAGCAGGCTGCTAGACTGCGTTTGGAAAATAACAAACAATTGTTGAAAGCTGTACCACCTTGTCGGATGTTTTTGTTATTTAGAATACTCGTGTACCTGTCTGCCTAGCAACGTATCTATGTAAGCTTGCCAATGATATTAAACTCTAACATGAACCCAACCTCAAGTGACAATTCACAGAGGAACATCTCCAGAGCATCGTCCTTTGACAAGACTAGCGTCCTTCCCTGTCAACCCATCAAAATACTTCAGGAGAGTCTTCACAGGGACCATTTCCATCTTGCCCAGATCCGGATGCGAAGACTTTAACGTCTTTCCACTCCAAAGAACTCTAACAAAGTACTCTCCCTTCTTCTTATAAAGCTCAAAAACAACTTCACTACCCATACCCGGCCAAACCATCACATCAATCTGAAGAATGCTCAACAATCGACTGATAGAACCATCGTGCGCAAAGTTGTGAAGATACAAAAGATCTTGCTTGCCGGCTATGACAGCGCGGAAGTGGCTTGCAAGCTCGGCGATCCAGACGCCCCATGAAGTAGCCGACGCAGCGAGGGATTCAGGTGCGTCGCGGTACATTTGGGAATATTCCCATTGGCCGAGACGATAGACCTTATCAGCGAGTGTTTGGTCAACACAAGTAGTTGAGTTCTTCCCATTGACTAACTTGCAGGGGAAGGGCTTCTTGTGGCATTGACGAGCGGAAAGGTTATCGTAGTAGTGATCGAAGCTCTCATGGAAACCAACATCAGTAGATGGTACACCAGAGATGTCGTCGAGCGTCTTGTAAAGATCCTTTGTCCGATCAAGATGCGCTTGCCAGCTCTTGTTGGAAGAAGACTTGATAGCGCTCGTCAACTGGCTTCCAACATTGCACTTGTACTGCGGCTCCAGACTATCCACGCCAGCTTGTTGAATAAGAAGCGGGACAGATTCGGTAGTCTGATACATGCCGTTGATGAACATACCAGCAACCTGACTCGTAATCTGGTTATTGGTAACTCTGAACATGACTTTACTACGCCAATCTTCCTTGCGGCCTGGAATGAATTTCAAAAGGTCGTGGTAGACCTCATAGAGATCTTTTCCATGGACCCAAGAATCATCGAGGCCTTCGGCGGTGATTTGGGGAAATTGACAGGATCCGATCCATCCGGAAGGGATGAAGGGGTTGATCTCGGAGCTGAAGCCTTTCCAGTAGCCTTGGGCGTTGGGTTTGGGGGATTCAGTGAATTGGCGGCCGAAGTAGTAGAGGCCTTGATTATCACAGTTCCATTGGTATGGCTCAACGGGGAAAGCGTTTGCTGCGTAGGGAGTCCGCTTATGATGTCTTTGGATCTGTGGTATGTCAGTCTTATGATAGCTTTCATTTGGAATGAGTTACTTACCACTTCCACATACTGCAGCTCATAATCCTTCGGGGCTTTCTTATACTCCCTCTTCCTCGCATGAGGCATGTTACACCAATTATATGTCCCATACTCATCATCCGGGGTATACGACGACTCATAAATAAACCCCCAAGTACCCTTCCCATCCAACACCTTATCAAGATCATTAACCTGAGTAGAGCTCGGAGGATACCACTTCATATTAGGGTCATTTCCCAGTACCGGCGCAGCCGCAAGGAGGCCGAGTAACGAGCTTTTCGGTAGTGACGCCATATCCGCGTATTGTCTCAGAACGAAAAAAGTGCCAAAGGAGAAGACTGCTGTGAGAGCGAACAGTCTCCCTCTGCAGCGGAACCAGGAGAGCGTCGTCATTATATATACTGATGAGGAAGGTAGTTTTGGTTGATGGAGGATGGTTGTGAGGTTGGAAATTACGCGGTTTAATTGGAGCGCACGTGGAGACGCCATTGGCTGAGACAAGGTTCATGAACTGGGTCTAGTGTTGCGGAGATGATGGGATGATGGCATGTTTAGCCAGAACTGAGGACGTATCTTGGAACGTGGATAGAGGCTTACGGTATCTTAAACTTATGGACTTTTCCATTGATGGTTACACTGACCGTTGGAGTGACAGTTGTGACACGTGAGTCTAGGCCGGCAGAAGCTTATCTTGAAGCTTTACTTATTGAGAACATCGAAGTCATGAGTGGAATTCAAGAGCCGAGTTGTCATTCCAAGGATGTTATAAGAATTCTATATTATGGGCAAAATGGTAACGAAACTAGTTAGGATCTTAATCTGGCTACAAGACTTCCATTATCTCCATCGGAAAATTAGATGGACAGGTTGAAGTTGGAGTGGAATCCATTTATCACTCCAGGTAAGTTCAGGGGATTGGGGCGGGTATTCAGCGTTCATCTTTAGTGGTGCTGTGCCGCCACGGGCCCCACGAGTAAGTAACTTAAGCTCTGTACCTGCGCCCACGGCCCGATAGATCTTGGCAACAGTTGAGAAGAAAGTATAAGCCAATGTACAGCTTTCATTCGTCTTGCCACTATCAAAGATGCAATGAAAATCTTAGCAACGCGGAAGAATGAAATAATTTGTGAAACAACACTCATCGCCCCCATTCGCTCAAGTGAGGGAAGCACAATTACGTCACAGCTGAGGAGAACAGGGAGTAAGCCGTGAGATTCAATGCCTCCCAGGAATGATCACATTTCACAAACTTACTTGACAGAGGCTCAACTATTTGTCTTTCTTAACTACCATGGATATACCGTTTGAAGCTCGGATCCCTCGCGACCCCAAGTTCAAAGCCGACAACAACAGCGATGCTTTCGTAACCCTGGCGAAATGGGCAGTGGATTACTCAACAGCTGAGGGGGTCAAAGCAGGCTACAAAGCTGCCTTTCAGTCCGGCCAAGAAAGATTAAGTGGCTTCTTATCAAGCCTTCAAGGATCATCAAGTCAAAAGCCGGTAAGAGTAATCATCCTCGTCTTCTTAAGATGGCAGTGAGTTTAAATCTGATATAGGACTTGCCAACAGAGAAGTTGGTTCACTCGCCGCTTGGAGACACAAAGGGTATTCGTCTAGTCCAAGTGGATGTCAATCACTCTGTTCTCTCTCTGACTATGAAAACCTATTCTGCATCCGAGATACCGCCTTATGTCTGCCTCTCCTACGTCTGGGTGGATTTCGGACCGATGTGGAATCGAGGTCGTGACTTTCGCGAAACCGAGCTTGAGGTTCCTCATTTTAGTCATGCTGATACAGTCGATATAGCGATTAACAACAAACTGGCTCCCATAAAAGCCAATCTGCACGCTGCCCTGATTGGCTTACACAAATACCTCAACGGCAGACCTATCTGGACTGACGCTGTGTGTATCAATCAAGATGACCCGGCCGAAAAGACTGTTCAGGTAGCTCGCATCGATGAGATCTACAGCGCAGCTGAAAAGGTCTTCATCTGGCTCGGTAGAAAGCATACAGAGAGAACAGCCGCGATGATTATCCTTAAAGCGTGGCCAGCATTCCCAGAAGACCCAAACAGAGCCGATATCCAATTCCACGGGAAGAAGTATACAACTGCAAAAGAATTCTTCGATGCAACTTCGACAGGGTCAGAGCTTATATCATGGCTCAGTCTCCTCCGGATGGTCTCGGAGAGCTGGTGGAGTCGTGTCTGGACTGTCCAGGAGTTCATCCTCGCAAAGGAATACGCCTTCTATTACAATGGCGAGGAAGTCCCGGCTTTAGAGTTGAAGAAAGCGATGGACTGGACATACTTTGTTGCGAGTCACCTGTCGCCCAAAATGGTACCTTATTGGGTTACCTTTCAGCCTTCGATCTTTGAGATGAAGAAGGCTGGGCGAAAGCTCCATCTTCTTGATGTGACGATGCTCGGAGGGACTAGGATGGCTGGTGATCCACGTGACAAGGTCTGGGCATTCCTCGGTATAACTGACCCGGCAACTCTGGGGCAGACACCTCTCAAACCGGACTATAGCAGCCGAAACATGGGGGACTTCTACCTCGATGTAGCGCAACGTCTTGTCAATGGCGAAGCGGGTCTTCTCATCCTATCTTTGGTCAACCATCCTCTTCCACGAGAGTCTTACCAGTTCAAGTCGAAGAAGCCAATCGGCAATAAACTGCTAGATAGGCATAAGGCAAAGAAGCGCTTTCCTAAGAAGGAACCAGACTGGGCGCCTCTGGAAGAAGATCTCTTTGACGATGCTCTCCAGCCAGATTGGTCTGGGAAGGGAGTTGGCTACCCAAGCTGGGTTCCGAAGATGGCGAGCGCCGTTGCGACTGAACCACTGTTTTTGAAGGAGATGAAGGCTCAAAAGGCTCGGGGTAGGGCTCTGTATGATCACAGTTGGCGAGTCTATCATGCAGCGTCTAGTGTACAGGGCGGCTACTCGTTGTCCGGAAACGGAAAAGCATTGTCAGTGAGCGCCTGTATCTTGGACAAAGTCATCAAGCTTGCTCCCCTACCGAAGAGGAAAGAGGACGAGAAGGCATTCTACAAGACCCTTCGGTCGTGGTACCCGGGGAAAACTCGTCTCGCCGACATAACTTATCCACCCCATCCTTCAACAACCGCCATGGAGGCACTGTGGCGAACCCTTCTGACAAACATCTGGCTCACCACCCATCCTGCACCTGATGCCTGCAGCGATCACTTTGCAAATTATCTAGCTCGCATATCGGACTCTCCTTCGGATGCTAAACATGATCTCCGGTCTAAGCATAAACCTGATCCAGAGGAGGGAGATATCTTTGCGATTGCGGTGGATGATGCTGGGACTGATAGGGTGCTTTTCGTAACTGAGAAGGGATACTTGGGATTGGGACCCGCGAGGACCGAAGTTGGAGATGTTGTGAGTTTAATTGCTGGGGCGCATGTGCCGTTTGTGCTGAGAAAGGGAGCTCAAGGGTGGATCTTGGTTGGGGAGGCTTATGCACATGGAGTGATGTATGGCGAGGCTGTGACCAAGGCAGGGTTCCAGCCGGCTGTCATCGTATGAGAGATGGGGCACACCAAGATTACAGGCCAGGGCGGAGTAATTGGACTTTTTGTTAGGGGCTTGAAGAACTGGCGTTGCTTGCCGGTCGCTTACACCATCAAACTAAACGGTCGATAGCCGATCCCAGGTCACAGCAGGAAGAAGAGAATGTTACATCAGAGATCACATAGCTAAATTCTACTATCAAGTCAAGTTACAAATTTGAACCTTTACACAAGCCTGTATTCAAAACCCGTATTCATTATCCAACGCCATATAATAACTCGTGTAAATACATACATATTACCCATCTTGGACTCAATTCGCGTTGGGTGCCTTTTTCTTTTTCTGCTGCTGAGGCGGACGAACCTTCCTAACCTGCTTATACCGATTCTCATAGGTCGTAAGATCCTCACTGTCTTAATCTCCAAACTCTTCCAAGCAGGTTGTCTAGAAGATTATGGACATCTCTGGGTCTCAAAAGACTTGGAAAAGACGTTTGAAATAAGCACCTCGGGCGACGTAAAGACAGATGCAGGTCGGCAAGCCCAGGTTCTTGCCGCAGTGAACTACATACTGCTCGCTGGGGAGGCATTCGTGATGGGGGCCAAGAATCCTTTGCCGAAATGGAAGTTTGAGCTGAATGCTACAAAGTGGAAGCTTTGGGCGTCAAAGATTAAGGAAGTTGCGGAGACAGTGGATGAGAATGCAAGATGGGATCTGAAAGAGAGGGCGGAGAGGGCGTATAAGAAGATGGTTGAGCTGTATCCAGAGGCATTTTTGGATGAGAACATAGGAGAATGACGACCACGCTAGTGGATACTGTATAGTCTTAGGTCTCTCTTGTTATTCGTTCAAAGACATCTTGTAGCTGGACTTTGCTGGGATGAGTACCCTCCCATATAAACCGTTTCTTGCTTTACCCCGCTTCCATGACATCTCGGCATCATGAGTTCCATGTCCAAGCCCGCACAAGCAGATGTCGTAAAAAAGAATAATATGAATGAAGTAAAAAGAATTTCCTATCATGCTCATTTAAGACTTTCTAATTTATTATAGTTTCTAATTTATTATAGTTTGGCTGCAGAGTGTAAACATGGTGCTGTCCGAGTACTCGGATTCTATACGAGTTGGGACTATCCTCCATTAGTCATCGTCGACGTCACTATGGACTTTGTTTCGACTCCAAGATAATAAAGGCAATGTTGATTTATCAGCTGTGAACAGACCCTTCAATTCAAAGACATAAATACCGCAGTATATACCTCTCTCCATATTGTGCATCAACTCGGCTCTCACTGCCACAGCGAGGAACAACATGGAGGCCTTGAAGGGACAAACCGCTTTCATCGTTCGTGGCCATCTACCTTTGGCCTTGGAGGCGCTAACAATGTACTTAGACCGGAGCCTCTATGGGCATTGGCGAAGCTATTGCGTTGGCTTTGGCTGAGCGTGGCGTAAACATTGCTTTAGTATCTCGAAGCAAGGTGCGTATCGATCAAGCAAAAGCCTACGCCACTCACTGACGATTTCTTGGATCTAGGATAAGCTTGAAGCAGTGCGAGACAATATCACGTCTAAATTCCCTGAAGTTAAAGTCGGAGTTTACCCTGTCGACATTCAAAACCAGCCCGACATTGAGAAAGCAGTGAAGTCAGCCATATCCGAGCTTGGCCAGATTGACATCCTGATCAACAATGTGAGTGACAGCCGCCTCTGTGACCCTTGCTTTTGAGTACTCATATCCTTCTAGGCTGGTCTTGCACTCGGCGCCCCCGGACGATTCTGGGAAATCCCCATCGATCAAGTCGCTCAAATGTCAAACACCAACATCAACGGCGTCATGTTCACCACCCACGCAGTCCTCAACCACTCAATGTGGGAACGCAAGAAAGGAACCATCATAAACGTCTCTTCCGTCACAGGTCTTGAGTGCCCACCCTTCAACGGCGAAGCAGTTTATCACGCATCAAAAGCCTTCCTCGAGGGCTTCTCCAACAGCCTTCGCATGGAAACTGCCGGATCAGATATCCGGGTTTTAGTTCTTCGGCCAGGTGTTGTCCAGACGCATTTCCATCTTCAACGGGTTCAGTACGATCAGAGTGCTATGGATGACTTTGTTGAAGGATATGAGCCGCTGGTCGCAGAGGATTTAGCGCAGTCGGTCTTGTACATGTTGAGCTTACCGCCTCGGGTTTCTATCAAGGCTCTAGATTGCGTGCCTACGGCGCAGAGGGCGCTGACGAACTTCGATCGGGAGTGGAACTCACGTCGCAAATAGCTGTAATAATAGATTTTAAGCAGCAAGGAATAAACAGCTCCGGTTAAGAGTGGTTAAAGTATGACGCTATCTTCAAATCTTAAGACTGATATCTCTAGTTCTATGATCTACTTTCTACATGCCTTAGTGCCTCCAATCGCCTCAGCAGAATGGTACTTATCTTGCCTATTCTTCTTCTTCTTCTGGGATCTTCTTCTGGCATTGATCCGGTCTTTCCTATAGCACGTCTTGCAACAGTACCCCTCTCTGTCCAGTTCCATAGCGCATTTTGTGCATAGGCCCTTCCCACGCCGTCCGTGGTATAAGTTCATTTTGGAAACTGACTGTCTCTTGGTACAACGGTCACAGGTGTACTTGTCAGAAGGCACACTACATTGGGCGCATAGCTTAACCGTCTCGCCAGTGACGGGATCTTTGATGCCCTGATTGCGGCGTTTCCGGATCCAAGCTCGCTGGTTAGCCGACATCTTTTCGAGGCAATCACCGCAGTGCTTGCGATTAGCTCGGACTGGATTGCGGCATGACCGTTTGCGGCACAAGACAGGCCCGTTGGCCAGGGGAGAATCTTGGGTGGTGGTTTGGCTCGCTGTTTCGTCCGCGGGAGATAGACTGTCAATTGGATTAGCTAGACTGCCGGCGACGCGAGGAGTTGGGTTCAAGATAAAACCAAAGTCGAAGGGTTTGGGTCGAAAGCGTCCTGCCTGATCCCAATCATTTCTGGAAGGCATGATGATCTGGTTTCGTTTAGTTTGGAATAACTGCAATAAGACCGTAAGTAATTTCGACTGGTGGTTCAGTTGGACAAGCGGATCAAGGATGCTATGATCTTATATAAGACTCAAGTGTCGGCGAGAGTTTTACATTTTATACCAGATCTACACCCTATCATCGCCATGATGCCTTTCTTCTATGTACTACCGACCAGATATATAATGTTCATTTGTCCTTGAGGTCATCGTGTTACCTTGTGGGGCTTTAGATTCCGTTCTAACAAGTACAAAGAACAAAGCTGTCATTAAGGAATTATTCATTTCTTGTGTTCTTCTTAGCAAAGAGCTCTACTCTGTGCGCTTTCCACCCATGTTATTATTACGAATTTCTCTCAGTTGTTCAGTAAGCCATACCAATCAATCCCCTGCACGAGGCGGAAATCTTGCAAAGAGGATAGCCTGTCTACGGGATAAAGTCTCATCCAGTTACACGACATGAAATTCTAGTACGTAAGAGTGCACTGTAATGAAAATGGCTAAGCCCTGTTCAGTTAGGCCTTTGCTGTCAGATTTAAGGGTTCATTCAACCTGCATGGGCTCTCGCTCTCAGCTCAAAGCGACGCTTGGATCAAGCCATGCCACCAATACCTTTCCACTCCTGAACACCAACACCTTAGATCCCTCTACACAATTATCCTCTTTAAATCCAAGATGGCCCCCTCCTGGCTTGAAAAGTTCATTGTTCGCGAGGACGCAACTCCCGATCCCCGACGCAGCACGGAAAAGCCCGCGCTGGAGATGCACTACACCGCTCTTGTCGGACACCGCCGAATCCTGGGTGTCAAGGGTGACAAAACACCTCGCTACGAAGTCGAACGACGAGCTGTGCTGGAAATCTGGGGCGATAAATGCTACGTCAAGTCTCCGAGTCAGAACGCGGAGATCGCTATGATCGATTTCCACAGTATCCCTCCCAAGACGGAGGTCAAATTTTCGCAGCAGAGTCGCACCATTACCATGAAGGGAGCTGATGGAAAGTACACTGGTAGTGGTGTTCTGGGCGAACTACATTGGAAACCAACGGGGATGGTTGTACACGGCAGAGCTTCTTGGGAGCTTAGGGACGAGAGGGATCTTGTGATGTCGGTCACCATTGATGATCAGCAGGTCAACGGAATGATTTGTCTCTGGAAGAGTGGCCTCGCTCCAGAAGTGGAAGAGGAGCTGATCATATTTGGAATCTCTAAGATTGAGGAGTATCGGAGGCTGATCCGGAACTCAAAGGTAGCTACTGCGGGTGCCGTCGCGAATGCGCCTTGGCTGGCAGTCTAAGACATATAGGACTAATAAGGGCGAAGAGTACTTTGGCTAATCTTGTATGGAGGTTTGATACGGCTCTCTTTTGTGGTCTTCCTATCAGTATCTCTCTGTGACATTGTGGATAGCTGCTGGCAGGATTAAAGTTATCTAGGACCGCGTCCTAGAATAGATCGTTACCCTTTAAACTTATTAGAGCTACAGCCAGAATTTGGGAAACACTTTTTCCTCGCTTGGTAGTTTTATGCAGCGATCTTTTGGGGTGGTGGTTGTGAGAGCATTGCTGCCACGATATCTCTGCGCTTTTCGACGGAGGCGCGTCACTATTAATAGTTGACGTGAGAAATGTAGCACAAAAGACTCTCAATAAGCTCGCGGCGCTTTTACACGGAGACCTATGCCTCTGAAAACCGTGGGTTTCTTTAGCACATATTGGAAGCTAAAGTCGTTTCTCGCCGTTGGAGGACGGAATTTGGTAACTATTCTTAGACTGGGTGGCATGCGAGCATGAATTGATCGGATATTGCTCGTGGAGAACGTTTGGATATACGGCGAAGTCATTTCCAAAGGGTGTCTTGAAAATAGCATAAATAGTCGAGCGTTTGCCTGCTTTGTTGAGAGAACATCATCATCAACAAGCAAAGCATCACATCAACAAGAACCAATTCCATCATCTCAATATCTCAACACATTCAAAATGCATCTTTTCTCACTCATCACCATCACCACCCTCAGTCTCGGCGCCAGTGCCATGGCCATTGAGGAAGACACCACCCTCGAAGTCCGCACTGATCACTGCAACCCAGGCATTGATCTCATCAAGCTCAAGATCAAGCCCGGCAAGTCCTTCACTGGCGTCGGCAAACCGGGCAAATGCTACAATCTTCCCGCCAATATCAAGAGCTTTGATGTCTACTCTGATAACACCAAGTCCCTTGTTAGCTGCTTCGACTGCAAGGTCTACACTGAGGCCAACTGCAAGGGAAGTTTTGTCAGTCTTGAGGGAGCGGACAACTTTGCGTTCAAGACTACCAAGAAGCCTCACTACAGGAGCTGGAAGTGCGGTCCGCCTTAAGAGATATGGGGTGTTTGGCACACGGTGAATGGCTCTATGGGGAAGAGATCTGAGGGAAAGGGGTCTGAGGTGATCGGGTTGGTAGTATCAGGACGTTCATTAGTTCAGCACCTCAGAGTTCGATGTGCAATGCGACAATTCGGGGTCTCCGAGCAGATTCAAGTCAAGAACGGAGGATTTACGATGGTCTAAACATTCTCTTACAATATTGATATACGTCTTATTCACTAAAACACTCTTTCGCCTGGGATGCCACTGATTTGAGGCCACACCAAGCAAATGCAAACTCTCTCTGAAGTATTATTCCCCTATCTCTTCGGTAGCAACTGGCCCGCAAAGATTCCTTTTTTGCGACAATCGTCACATAAACCCGGAAATCTCATTTCCCGTTCACAGATACCGGTACACGTCCCATTCTTTTTCCTGCTTGACAGGTTAGTTAGGCTGAATTTGATTCGGTGTTGAAGGTACGGATCGTCTCTGATGACCTTTTTCTCACTCTGTTACGTATCTGGCATCCTTCGCACTGCACGTGACCCGGAACTGGTTGCTCGTTGCAGTATGGATTGGAACATGGAGGGCCACTCGGGCCACTCCCAGTGTTCTGGGCCCCTGACCCTGCCTGCGATGAGCTAGGACCAGGTGCATTCTCGACAGGCTCCTCCTCAGTTGTTTCATTCGTATCGTGGTCTCCCGAGTCAGTTATAGTGTTGTCCGGGTCACTTATGGTGTTGTCCGGGTCAGTTATAGTGTCTTCTCCCTCCGGAATCTCTACCTCTGGCGGTTCCTCATCATTTAAATCCTCGGAGGGCTGTTCATCTGGGACATCGGGGACGGGGTCTGTCGGGTTTTCCGTGTTTTCATTTCCCCGTGGACGTTTGACAGGCTTCTTGGCTTCGTCTTCGTCGTCGTCGTCGTCGTCTGGCCAAATAGTATACTGACTGAACACCCCTTTTCTTTTATTCATATTCGAGATGAGTGCTGAATGCTGCTGAATGGTGTTGATGGTTTGTATTGTTAAGATGAGTGATGATGTCTTGTTGAGTGTTTGTTGGAGGGAAGAAATCCTGACTTTCTTGGGTTTGTTTCCTGTCTCTCTCTGCCCTGATTCTTGCGAATTGTGAGAAGGTGCAAGTGAGGCGAGCCTTGGAAGCAGCAACTGTCATGTCTGGAAACTCAACATAGGCTTCTCATCTGAGCAGGTGCATCCGACTCCTTCACAGCCTACCTTACTTACGTATTGATGGATGTCTGCCTCTAGCATGTGTGTGAACCGATATTCACGCAAATTCGTCCGTCACGGTAGATATCACAGACTTTTGCTACCTTACACTTAACTGATGCCTGATGAAATTTCAAGACTGAATCTGACCGTCAAAGGTGGCATTGACATTATCTTAGCACGAACTTGCTTTCCCCTAATGAAAGTGCAAGTCCGAGGCTCCAGTTACTCACTCATAAGTCAGCTTGACTCTGTTTCAGTTCGGCATGACTTTGCAGTCTGTGATGCAGGCTTCATGGCAGTTACTATATAAACTGTGCTCCTGCCCGCCGAGCGAGGCATTTCCATCTCCGCAATCGTTCCCAAGTCCCATGGCCGTTACCAAGAACTAAGACAATACTTGAAGAGTCCCTAAAATCTACACGATACCGGTCTCGTTCTTCTCTTCGTTTCGTCCCAACTCGCTACTATCGCCCACTTTCCAACTGATATCCCGGGCGCTACGAAACCTCCATACTCTCAAATTAACTCTCCATCAAGTCGAATCTCGCCTTACGTCTTGTTCCTTGTGACCCCATCTTATTCATCAAACTCCTCGCTACACTCAAGCCTCTGCTTGCTAGATGCATGGCAGCTGACAATTAGGGTAACACTGATTAACACCTTTTCACCATCTGTTAACAGATTTGCATTGAAGGCCGTGATTGTCCGCTGTAGCCTATTAAATTTCCGTTGATTTCTTCTTGATTGCGCATCAGGAACCTATGTCCCGTTGTCACTGACACCTGGTGTAGCACGGCTCTTAACTGATATTGCTTCGTCGGTCTTTCGACATCCACGCGACACAAAGCAAGCCTAGCCCATTTATTCACCGTCACTCGGCGACCATAAATACGAGGTCTTAATCTCATCTCTCAATTATCCAACAAATTCAGACAATATTATCATAATCCGACCTGTATATATCAACCCGGACATATAACTCATTCATCAACCACTCACATCTCACTCGGAGTTTTATATACTTGATACTCACCCTTTACAAATATATACTACACTAACATGCCTCCTGTAAGAAAGACGCTCCACATCTTGCATTAATTTCTCACATCAGGAGCAGCATATGTACCTTCTCAGCATAGATGACCCTATGTTCCACGACCGTAAGGATCGCCCAGATGGTGTTTTGCAGGTATACAACTAACCTTGTCTAGATGTCGGCTACTTCAACCGTAACTGGAAACACCCCGACAAGGCAGCTGTCGTCCGGAAAGTCTTCATTGCTCCCTATCATGAGTTACTTGCATCACACAGAGGCAGAAGGTTTCACCAGTATGGCGGAAGGTCAGTCAAGCGGTGCATGGTCTTGTATCATGGCACAACTCGGGCCTGCAACACTGGGGAAGAACGGGGTGGTCGCAGGATGCAGTGGTGCAACATGCCACATTGCAACTTTTGTGGAATCATGAGGAACTCCTTCAAAGTCAGAAAGTCAGGTAAGATAGACTGATATTGCTTCGACTGACCGTCGTTTCACTGACCATGACTGTGGTTCCGGGTATGTTTGGTCGTGGTATATATACGACACAGGTATCATCCAGTAAGTCGTTGAAACAGTCAACACTAGAGCATTTCTGACACTTTTCAAGAAGCAGACCACTACGCCAATAGTCTTGATCCGGGATCTCGGCTTCGTGCCATGATCGTATGTGAAGTCATTAGCAACAGACCCCAAAGGATGTTTTCTGCGTGCCCAAATCGGACTGCACCGGACCATGGTTACGATAGCGTGAGTCATCCTTGAACTAAAATAACTTCCGCAGATATACTGAACTACAGATTGTAGGTTCAAGCTGCTGTACTTAGGGACGGAGGGCAAGTTATGTACCCGGAGACGGTGGTTTACCGTGATGATGCCATCATACCCGCAGCAGTCATCATGTATGAGAGGGTTTGATTTACAGGCATGAGAGAAATGAAGATCTAGTATAGATGGAGGTTTTGCGTGGCCAGTTCTAGCGTCAGCTGTCACGATTGGCTGAGCTTAGCCTTGCGGGCAAGAGGAACTTTCATCAAGAACATCTGCTTTACTGGCCATAATCTTATCCTAATTCATTTGAAATGAGATCACATACGTAATATCATTGTTTACAAAAGTACATCTTCACTTATTTTAGTATACATCGCTTTAGACGTTTCTTCTCGTGAAGTTTTGTATGTAGTGGCCAGAACTCTCAACATCCCAACCATGAGAACGAATGTGCAAAAGCAACAAAAAGAAGATGCTCTGAAGCGTCGAATGAATGCGTAATCAGGGAATCGAACCCTGGGCTCCCCGACGCTGCTCGAATGGCAACGGAGAATTTTACCACTAAACCAATTACGCGGTGTTTTTGATGTCTCGTCTCCTCGCAAAGACTCCACAGGTTTCTCCATCCTGGTGTTGCGTGAGAGTGGAGACGAAGATAGTGTCTGAGTGGAGAGCAGGTATACGAGAACTCGTATTACTGGTGCATAAGTGAGATGAGCCTCAGGTGAGTTGCGGTTGAAGGATGCTTAAGCTTCAACTAGTCGTTGTCCTCCACCTTGAGAGACATCACGACACTCTAAGACCACAAGCAGGTGAGGAAACTTCGTTGATCAGTAACAATAAACGAATAGGTATCTGTTATTAAATCATCAATGAGTGCCATTGGCTAAGTATTTGTTCACAACCTCGTCCACAACCTTCTGACAAATCCCTCTATGAACCTCATCCGCAGTCCTCGCAACAAACGGCATAAGCAGACTATTCGCCTCAATGATAACCTCCTCATACAGCTCCCACTCCTCCACCAGCGTCCCCGGACTGCTATTAGTACTCGGACTACTCCCAAAGTCCTGCCTCGGCCTCACAATCCACTCCGTCCTCACAGTGACACCAGCTTTGGCATCGGCTCTACAGCGAATACCATTCGGTATACTCAGACACGTCACGGGCCAGCTCCTATCCCTCGTGAGACCGGGCGCCAGCATGAGTCTCTCGCTGGACGAGAAGGTTCTGACGCTGCTGTTGGGCGTGCCAAAGAATGGGTCCTTGCTTACGAGCTCCATGTTGGGCGTCGTCTCTTTGAAGCTCATGATTACATCGTTGTTGGCCAGCATGGGCGTGTAGGTTTGGATGTGAGCGAGGACGATTTCCGGCGGCACGCGGCTCGGGATAGGGACGGTGATGAATATCTGATGCTTAGACCGCATGGCCTACAGCTAGCAGTACAGCCTGGGACAGCCCGTTATCTAATGAGCGTCGAAAGTGTTAGTCATAGCTTGGTAATAGGTAGGTAGGTACATGAAACGCCCATATCTTGTCAGTGAAAAGTACATCAGACATGGGCCTCACCTTTTTGTGTTTCTGGGACGTGAACTTACGTTGATTCGTCGTTGGATGCTCCGTCTTCCCCGCAAGTTGAGGCAATTTCGGCCGTCCGTGAGTAGTCAGCACTAACAACCTTGTTAAAGATGGCGCACTAAGGCATGCGACGGTTGCGAAATAGGATGGCAGCTGAGTGTAACTGGTTCTTCTAGAAGGGGGGACTTGAAGCCCTGTATCGTTGCACATCCGACGACTCCGATGGAACAGAACAGGACTTGAATCAAAGTTTTGCTGTCATCTTTTTTTTTCTGTCTTAATCTGACAGTGAGGCGGGCCTTTTTCATTGGTCAGGTGGTGAGCCACTATTGAAGGGATGAGCGCTGTGATAGGCTATTGGGGCTGAATAGAGTTATCTGCAATTTCATACCCTGGACTCTATAATTGTTTCTCCTTTATGCTGCGATTGTATGTTGAAGACTGATTGACTAGCTAATGTATACTGTATGTGATGATTGACAGAAAAAAGGAAAGCCACAATTTGATAGAAGATATTCGAAGTTCTCTAGGCCGATATAATATCTCAGCGCCACGTCCCGAATGCAAATAACAAATCTTGTCCCAAACCCCCCCTACTTCATCTCACTTCATGAGATTTCCCGACTCAGCTCCTTGACCACCACTATCAATGATTAAAACATCCCTGAACAGCAGCTTAGTGGTTGTCCTCCAAAAGAGTCTCAAAAGCCTTGCGAGAAATAGTCCAAGTCGGTCCATTAGGCATACCTCCAGGGCTTCGAGGAAAGACAGACGCGTCGACGACGCGTAGGTTATCAACGCCGCGCACGCGAAACCTCGAGTCAACACAAGAGCCCTCATCATCATCAGCTCCAATGGCACAAGTCGAGGATGCATGATGGCTAAAAGCCAGGTCCTGGATACTCTGTCTCAGATTCTCAGGATCAGGACTGAGCTGCGTATACGGAACACCAGTCGCGTCAAACGCCCTTCTGAGCATCTCAATTCCTTCAACAATAGCGTCGAGATCACGCTCCGCTGACTCGGTGAAGTAATTAAAGTTGATGTTAGGTCGGATACGAGGATCGGATGAGTTGAGGCGAACGGTCCCGGCGCTGTTGCTGGTCTGCATCTTGACGACGGCGTGCATCCACTCTGCGGGATCATTACCTGCTCTTTCGCCGGTTGAGTAACCTGGGTAGAAACCTACTAAGCCTGAAAGGCCTGGGCTGCTGAGGAACATGAGGTCTGAGTCGTTGTCCCAGCTTTGGCTGCTTCGCCAGACGGCGCCGTAGCTGCTGTCGCGTGATGCGTATGGTCCTGACGCGTCGTCTCGCCAGAGTACGAAGCAGGGGTCTTCGTCGTCGAAGGTTCCGGTGCATGGGGATTCTCTGGGGATAAGCCAGTTCTCTTCGCCGCGGATTTGGACAGGGACTTCGTAGTTGTCGTGCAGGTTAGAGCCCTAGTGGAACCGTTAGTATCAAGAACCCGAAGGCCGCTGAGAGCACTTACAACAGCTGGAAGATCGACAACAACGGGAATATCCCAAGCTTCCAACTCCTCACGAGGCCCAATACCACTCAGCATGAGTATCTGAGGAGTGTTGAAAGTGCCACCAGAAACAATGACCTCATGTTTAGCGTGTACCTCCCGAATCTCACCAGTCTGCTCAGGATCATATCGTCCGTCAGCAGAGTACAAACCCTCTCCAACCATATACTCCACACCGTAAGCACGGGGTTTCTTGTTGCGGCCCTGTTTAGTAAGAACGCGTGTCGCTAAAGAGTGGAAGCTGACAGTCAATGGGTGTCCGGCATCGATGACCTGGTTGATGTAGATACCAGCACCGCTTCTGGCAGCTGTGCTGGGATCGATTGCCACGGGTGTGCTGTACATGCGGCCGTTTTCGTAGCGACGTGGGTCAGGCCCGTTGATGTCGCGGAGAAGAAGCTCGGTCATCTCGGCGGGATCTTCGACATCGATGTCTTCAGTCTCGCGGAACATTTGGGAGAAGAAGTTGGCGACATTGGGGGATCCGATGTTGACCGTTGCGTTACTCTGGTCGTTCTAAAAAGAGGTGTCTTAGTATCATCTATCGCGAACGAGGAGAGTTGGTTCTTACCACCAGGTAACCATCGAATCCATGACCAGGAGTACCCTCAGGGACATAGGTGCAATTCTCGAGGTTCATCAGATGTCGGCGCATATGCTCATGGCCCCAGGTAGAATCCCCCGTGATATTGGCGATGTAGTCCCACTCGTGATCAGGACACCAGGCAAAGTTCATGGCGTTGACCTGCGCACTTCCGCCGAGGGTTGAGCCGCGAGGATAGTATAAACCGGCACTGAAATCTTGTTATTAGCCAAAAGTTGACCAGTAGGAGGGGTGATACTTACGGTCTAGCACCCTCGGGCGGATCAAGGCCAACGTAGTACGAGCCATTGGTCTGGATATAAGTGTACTTGGGATCCCGCCGAGCCGCGTCAAAGTCCTCGTAGTGATTGACGAAGAACTGCCACGAGTGGCCGGGAGTCTCGGCAGCTGTTCGAGCCCTTAGACCGTCAGTAATAGTATACGCTTGTGAGGCTTTGAACTTACAGAGCTGGCAGCTGTTGAAGAATGCTTGTGTGATTGTCCCCTCCTGCTTCGATGAGGAAGACAGAGTGTCCCTCTCTAGCTAGATTGGCACTATTGACTGTGTTAGTAGAAACATTTGTTGAGGTTCTGGTTCGACTGACGCAAGAGAGCCTCCCCCTGGCCCAGAGCCGATGATGACATAGTCGTAGACATCGGGCTTTGTTGCGAGAATGCCAGAGCCAGTAGCCAAAACGGCACCGAGGGCGAGTTTAAGACGATTGAGGATCATGATTCAGATGTTGTAAGCGAAGTTGGTATTTCGATTGTTCTGCTAATTCCTATTTAATGTCGATAGCTTGACTCTTTATACACAGCTCAATAGCGGCTTAGACCAACTCAACATCCTTCATTCCTGTCGCTGAAGATCTCTTCATCTTGGCGATTCTCACCATGGACTTCACAGCCTCGCAGCCGCGTCAGTTCTATTGAGGCGACCACGTAATGTCAATAGGAATTACTTGTGGAAGCGGTAGCCATGGAGCTCCGCGGGCATGCCCGTTGCGATTGTAGTCAGCAATGCTGACATGCCAAGGTTGTGAGACTTAGCAAGATCATCAAGCCAAGCCATTATTGTGAGCCACTCACGGATCAGAAAAAGCGAGGAGCTTAATTCCAAAGTAAAAGGAGTGAAAATACAGTCTTTCTATGCTGCGGGAGTCGGTGAGGTGTCGACGGACTATTTACAGAATACACTGATAAAGCACATTTTCTATTCTTGGTACGATTACATTGACGATCAAATCAATCGGCTCTCTCCACCTGCAACGACCATAAAATATGTACTTGCTCTTATGCATTCATCAACTGTAATCCCATGCCGGCCACAATAGCCCAAGCTGGGACCATGGTAGCCAAAGCCCCAGAACTCGATGTCGCCTGAGCGCTGCCACTTGTCTTGGTTGTCTCACTCTCACCCGAATCACCAGTCTCCTCGGAAGATGAATCTTTCGTCTTGCTCGGCTCACTACTCAATCATCAGCATTACACATATCCTCGCCCTTCCCCGCGATATAACTTACCTCTCTTCAGAGTCATCATCACCATCCTTTGCCCCAATTCCACCCGCTTCAATCGCCTCCTTTGAACACTGTTTATTATAAATATCCTCCGACAAGAACTTCTGTGCACCATCGCAGAGCTCTTTGAAGAAGAGGACGCAGTATCCATAGTACGCCGAACTAGCAATCGCTGGCTCGTTCTTGTTGGGGTCGCATGAGGAAAGGCAGGAGACGAAGTTTGCGCTGCCATCGCCTGCGCACATGCATGTTGCGTATGATCGGGTCTTGTAGTCGCCTGGACAGCTTTCGTAGGTTTGGTCGAGGCAGGCGTCGCATGAGTCTGTTTGGTACGCGCCGAAAACGGGGTTGGAGGCTTGGACGGCTGTGAGAAAGCCGAGGGCCAGTGAGAGGATAGTTGATCGTAGCATTTTGTAGAGAATTGTTACAAGTATTGTGGTGTCTCAGTGGGAGAAATGCACTGCTTCAAGCCAAGGCGCGACATCTGGTCAGTTCTTATACTGCACTCAAGTCTCATGCCCTCCAGTCCGTGGCTTCTCAGCCCAGGCACTCCTCAAACCCACTAACCATCAATTATTCGCTACCCAATCCATTTTATTCGCCAACCCCTAAATATTGACCTGATCTTTTCAGCCGCTGTGACAAGGGGTAGTCGCTCTACCGATCCCGCGCGGTCTCGACCGCCAGTTTAAAACTAAGCATATCCGGGGCACTCAAGGCTGATTGGGTCAATGCACTCAGCTGAAAAAGTCACCGCCACCAATTGCAAACCACTGGTGAGGACTTTAGCTGTGTTCTGGACACTGACCCCTGATTTTAGTCCACACGTGCAGTGTGTTGGTGCCAATATTTAAGCGCGGGGCGTTCACTAGGGCGCCATTTCATAGAAGCGGCAGCGCGTGTGAAGGATGTCACATTCAGCCTTGCAAGGCCGTTTTTACAAAAAGCGAATAATAGGTACTTTGCATTTACGGCGAGACCGTATAGCATGAAGCGGTGGTGCGATGGTTTGAGTTCGGAAGAACTTGGAAGTTAGGATGATGACTATATCAGTCTTGTGGGTCGATAGGCTGTACGACAAGTTCTGGGCATTAGAACTTTAGGAGACATAAGATAATGACTGCATCAATTTCTTGTCTAAGAGCTCACTCAGTTCATCATCAACTTACCTGGGTACGGGTACCTTGCCTAAGGCATCCTAAGGCATCCTAATATGTCTAAACTGCTCTTGCCTTCCATGTGATCCAAAAGTCCCTGCATTGCGCCTTCGCTGCTTCGTTAGGTGCGAAGCTATGTCAACTGATCCATCGCTTCAACTGCTAAACTCACATTCTTTCATCATCATCATTCTTCTTCTATCTGCTGACCAACATCTGGATGTATTCTTCATCATGTCTACTCATTCGTTGAATCTTTACGAGCCGCCGAGTGAAGCATCGCCAGACACTCTTCCACCATCGTCAGACACTCTTCCACCATCGCCAGTCACTCTTCCACCATCGCTAAAAACTCTTCCACCAGAGTTAAAAGAACAGATCGCACGTTTCGTGGACCCAATCGGCTTGTTCTCGCTCCGTTTCATTGACAGGGAATTCCGCAATTTCATTCAACCCCAGAAACAACAGTACATCGAACACCTCCTGGCTCTTGAGTGCCGTGTGACATATGGAGGCCCTCCCCTACCCTTCACTTATCACTTATACAGCAGACCCGTCTGGAGCGGCAGCGCCCACTTGGCGACGCGCTCGCGATGGGCCTGTGCCGGCTGCGTGCGACTTCTCCCTTATCACCATTTTCAGAACAAATTCCTGGCCGAGGTGATCTGGCGAAAGCCCAGGCCCAAGTGCCCTGCAGCCAATATCATTACTTCTTGGGAGCCAGTGCCCGCGAGTGTGGCAACACCGACGCCACTCCCAGCTGATGGAGGCAGAAGCATACAAGATGGGTGGGGCTTCTTAGATGAGTGTTTTTGGGGCCGCGTGTTGGACCAAGAGGTGAGCGACGCGCGTGGCACTAGCCGACACCATCGAAAGTGCAACGAGTGTCTTTTCAGGGACGGTTTTTTCGACCGCGCCACGTTTGCCAGCTATCTTGGCATGTTTGGGACCGAAAGTTTCCCCATCATTTCCATTAAAGATCGTTTCATCAGATCGTCCGTCGATCGATATTTCCCTGGCATCCTGGATAACATGCAGCAAGGCCGGCCGCCAGTCCTGTCTTTTCGTGAAGGCATACGAGCTACTTTATGGATGGCTCGATGTCCTCGATGTGCGAAATGGCAGGAGTTGAGAGCGTTCAGATTCGGTGGGAATGGGTCTGGGCTTCGGGGATAGGTTCCTGCCTTGAGACGGCTGACATGGGAGAGACTAGAACTAACGCGAGAGATGTTTGATAAGGCTTGCTGCAACGCATGCTTCATTGAAGAGAATGAACGGTCCACACTGGCCGAGTATCTTTTCCGGTGGTTCGTGGTCTTGGTGGGACAGCAGCCCAATAATGTATACTGGATACCGCAGATCGCGGCGCGTGATCGTGACTATTTGGTGAGATGGGCCCTCGAGAGGGGTGACAAGCCCTTGTAGGAGTCATTTGAAGACACAAGCGTTGAGTTGGACCTTATTCGTTAGGTACTAAATGCAAGTTGCAAGCGGTATATTTCCTCTATCAATAGACTGCAGTTGAGACTTGTGGCCG
>JAAQRH010000172.1:0-67672 GCA_013186785.1 Fusarium pseudonygamai
CGCAGTTTGTCGCGACGAAATTCGGCAGATGGAGGCCGAACTCCCCCAGCCAAGCCTCAGCGATCGATGTCTGTTGACAAGGCTCGCGATCCCACAGTTTGAGATCTACGAGGCTGGGACATAAAGTAGGAGTCGTCGCCCTCAGTGTATTCGTCGTAGGCAGCTCCACCTCGAATACCCGAAGGACGAGCNNCATCTTCGTCTCCCCAGGTGCCGTTGATGCCACCGTCATCAGCAGTACGACGCTGACTAGGTCGTCGAATGAAGCTGAAGAATCCAGCCTTCTTGGTATCGGGAGCCTGGTCAACAGACATAGATCGCTGAAGCTTGGCTGGGGGAGGTCGGCCTCCATCTGCCGAATTTCGTCGCGACAAACTGCGGAATAGACCGCCACCTCCACCTCTGGTGACAGGGGGTCGAGGGCCACGAACAGTGTCTCTATTTAGGTCAGGGCGATTGTCCGAAGATGTCGACTTGCTTCTAGAAAGTGACAGTCTTCGAAGGAGGCCACCACCTTGAGGCTTAGGGGGAGGGCTTGGGCTTCTTCCATCAGAAGATCCAGGAGGTGTTGGTGGAGGTGTGGTTCCAGGCTGCCACTCGCGAATCGCACACCAATTTCGGTGGGGAAGAAGATGCTTGTTGTTTCGCGGCTTGCCATCAACTCCTTGCTGAAAGAGGGGAATCATGTCCTCGTCAGTCTGCTTGTCGAAGTGATGCACCTTGTTCCTCTTGTTCAGCACATCAGCCATCAGATCAGGAGGTGGTGTGTTGGCAATGGCCGATGAGATGATGTTGGGCATGTATCGCGGGTCCTTGTGTTTGGCGAGGCCCAACTTGGGGTTGGAGTAGAACTGTCCAACAGCTGCAAGATGGACGTCACCACTGAGGATAGTGACTCGTAAAGACTTGTCAATGGCCAGATCCTGCAAGTCTTCAACCACAACGGCTCGCTCCTGTTTGTGGTTCTTGGCAGTCCAGTGGTCGTTGAGATCATCCAAGACCTCAACACCGCCATCGATATTGTTTAGAGCCTTGCCAAAGACACCGGTCCTGCCGAGTGCCTTGACAGGATCCATCAGTCTGGATGTCAAACTATTATCAGGTCAGTATTGAGGTTTTGGTAATCACTCAGGAAGTTACTCACATATTCTCCAACCAGACCAATCTGGGGTACGCAATAGGGATACCCAGCAGCACCAGAAGATGTTCGACCTGCCCACGGCGGACCTCTGCGTAAAGTCGGTTCATGATCTTCTCCCACGTCTTGTCAGAAACAACATCATGCTCTGTCCTCTCTGTACGGCAGTCGACTGCAAGAAGTCCGACCCTTGAACCCACAGACATGAACAAACTGCGGCCCACATCGCCGATGTATGGACCAGGCTCTGAGCCAAGAATCCAGCTTGACTCGGTGGTCTCTGTCTCAGTGGCAATGGACTGATGCTGGAACAGCATATAGTACTTGTACGCAATTGCACCAAGGCCACTAAAGACAGGCGACTTCATGTCATGATGAGGATACGATCCATATCCGTCAAAGATATCGTGATCATCCCACATATTGACCATGGGAATCTGGGAATTTGCAAGGCCAAACAGACCTTGAGAGAACCACATACAGTACCTCTCTAGGTAGAAGGTCTCCAGCTCATCCTGCATCTCAGGAGTGAGAGCAGCAGTATGCTTGTGCACAGGATTGCGCATCCTAAGCCACTCCTTAAAGAGGCTGCATTCTTCTGACACGCAGTCGTTGTAGATCTGGTCACCGCCACCAATCATGAGATGGAAAGGTCGTGTTTGGTGGTTGTTCAACACATCACGCCACATGGGATCGGGACCACTAAGCTCATCAGGCTTGACGCTCATGCTGAAGCCGTTACAACTGTGGAACATCATGTTCATGGTGTCGCCTTGAGCAGGGACCCAGAAGCCTGTGGCCGGTCCGCGGTTGATGCGATAGGCAATGCGCTGCTGCTTCTCTCGTAACTCAACTTCGATGTTGAAGCGCCAGAAAGTGCATCCACGCTCAGTGTGAAGCCTGGAGCCTCTCACATCTTTGTACTTCTGGACCTTCTCGCCATCGATCCCGATACGCTTTCGACGGCTAGCAAAAGATCCAGGCAGATCAGTTGAGCCGTCAGGGCCTGATTGTTGAGGGGCGCTGCGAGTCTGCTCAAAAAGTCCAGAATCAGTCTCGTCACGCGAGAGATCCTTAGCCTCATCTAAATGATCCACAGGGCGTACGTAAAGGGTTTCTCCTCTACGTCCCACCTTGGGGTGGCCCGCGATAGGATCAACGTACTCGGGCGACAAGTCACCCTTCACACGATGAGGAGGGGGAGGCAGCAGCTCAAGGCCTTGGACGAAAAGGCGAAGTGTGGGTGCAATATCATATGAAGAGTCAGAATCCTGAGTGACGATCATGATGCTGCCTCGCCACATCTCTCGTTCGACTAGAGTACCAGTTCTATCTCTGCTGGGGACCTTCTCGCGCTTGATTCCGCAGTATCTCAACAGCGGGCCACACTTCATGAAGAGTGCAGGCTTAAAGCGAGTAGGGGCTGAAGGGTTGTGTCAGTTGATTTCGGATCGACGTTATAATAACACCAAACTTACACTGCTCATTGTATTCACCATCAAAGGCCTCAGCTTTTCGTGGCCGTGCCGTGTAGCCCTTGCTCTTATCTTGCTCCCACCAAGCCTGGTGTGTGTCTGGCTCAGGAAATTGGCCATCCTGGAGATCCAAGAAGTTTCCAGACAAGCTACCGACGGTTCCCTTCCTCCACTCATCAAGCCATTGAGGTGGCTGATATAGGCCATCACCGGGAACCATGTCCTCCGGACGCTTGAAGACCATGTTCGAGAAATGATGAGAGTCAGAACTAGCAGAAGAAAAGCTATCTGCTCTCTCAGCCTTTCTGCGAACAGCGGCTTGGTTCTGAGCATGAGATCCATCATCGGCTTCCTTCCTACCGAGAAGTCTAGTGCCAATGGATTTACCACGGGTAGGGGGAGGAGGAATGAATTCATCCTCATCAGCATACTGAACCCGAGGAACGGGTTCAGTGACACGCCTCCTGATACCCTGGTTATCACCAGGCATGGGTATTTGTTGACGCCCAGGAACAAAGTCGACTGATGGTCTTCGTGCATCGGCTGTTACTGGAGGGTCAGGAGGTAGCTCTTTCTCGCGAGTAAAGCGATCATTAAGCTCTTGGGTAATCTGCCGGGTGTTTTGTTGCGTGTTCTGTTGCGTATTCTGTCGAATAGGAAGTAGGTCATCTTGATCATCATAGTAGTAGTCATCATCAAACTGTTGTTGCTGGGGTTTCATCGCCGAAGCCATAGGTGCAGGGCGCCTCTCTGATACCACACGGCGAGGAGCATACTGGTAGTCGACCGGTGGGGGCTTCTTGAGCTTGTTGCTGCCACTTCTCGTCAAGGAGAATCCCCCACTCTGGGGAACTGGCTGAGCTGGCTCTCTCGTCATGGTCTGTTCAGGAAGCTGTACATTATCTCGAGCTGCTCTCTCACGGAAGCTCAAGTTGCGCTGAGGGATGCCAGAAGATGGCTCGACATGCCTGGGAATGGCGGATTGAGGATCCATGCGCCGAGGCATAGGCTCCATGTCGTCTGGTTCCATCATTGCGCCTGAGGCGTAGTACTTCTCTGCTTCTTGGGGATGCGCCACTGACACGCGGCGACGATGTGAGCCTCCTCTCTTCACCGTAACTTGCGGGGGAAGTTCTTGGTAAACATCTGTTGGCGCATCGTTTTGCGTGCTCTGTGGGATATCTCTGTAGGTGTCTTGTGGGACATCGCGAGGTGCGTCTCTCTGGGTATCTCTGGGGTATTCTCGTGATACGTCCCGGGAAACGTCTCGGGGCACATCTCTTTGCGCCGAAGGTTGCGCACCTGAAAAGAAAGCTGTACTTCCCGAGGGACGCCTCTCACCATGCGTGATTGAGGGTTTCCGTTCATGGGACGGCACTTGCTGGCCTGCAGGCTGCTTTCCAGCTTTCAATGCCTGTCGTTCTCTTGCGCGTCGTTCAGCGGCTTCAACTCGGGCGCGTTTTTCCTCCTTGGTCATGCTGTCGAGCGTCAGCTCAAGCCTTTGGAGGGGTGATCGGTCGTTTGCGAACGCTTTGCGACGGTCTGAAGACCCGCCTGTTGTTTGTCTCCTCGACAAGGGATCGAATGCGCTGGCGCCTGAGCCTCGTCTTGAGAAATCTTCTTGGCCTTGGTCGGGTCTCTGACCTCCGGTCCTCTCAGAGGACCTTTGGTATTGATCGTCTTCCATACCGCCGACTTGTGGGTTAGGATCGCGAGGTGCGGCTGTGTCTGAGGCGGTGTAGGTGTAAGGAAGACCACCGTTACCGTATGGATGGCGATAGCTCACAGGAGGACCGCGAGGAACTTCTGGAGCGGGCGGAGGAGGTGACAATGGCTCGTCGTCGTCGTACTCTTCTTGCTGTCGGTTCTGTTGGGGTGGTCTAGAAGCCTCAGCAGCAGGTACGTCTCGTCTGTAAGAAGATGGTCTTGGAGCTAGACCTTGGGGAGCAAAATTAGAAGTGGTTGGAGAATCATAGGGACTAAAGGTAGATTCAGTAGGAGCCTCGGTGACCTGAGTTTGTAAAGAACCACGATTGGATCTGCGAACTGGGGCAGCCTCGAGCGAAGATCTACGGTCAGCATTATAGGCATAGTCGTCCGACTCAGACCTGCGGCGGGTATGGCCCGCAGCGACCTTGGGCCCAGGTAACTGGCCCCAGTATGGCGTCGACATCTGAGGCTGACAGTTGACCCTCGGGGCGGTGTGATTGGACAAGCGCGTTAGAGGCGAAAAAAAGAGACGGAAAAGATGGATGTCAGGCGTTGAATCGCGCGTTACTGTACGTTGGAGCGGGAGGCGGGTAAAAGATGAGAGGCTGAAGCGAACGTAGCGAAGCTTTGATTTCTGGGCTGTTCAGGCGCTAGCAATTCAGTGGAGGGCCCGCGTAAATGGAGTTGTAGCGGGGCGCTGAGTCTAGTCTAGGGCTCATGCGAGCTGCCGGACTAAGACAATGCTTTGCAGAATTGATGTTGTTTAGCTGAGGGAAAGCAAAAAGATTTTTTCTGCAGTCTGCAGGGACCAAGAGGAAAAGTTGAGATGGCTGAGGAGGAAAGAGAAATGAGAATTCAAGGCTTTCCTGGGTCGATACGGACGATAGCAGAGCCGGGAGCTGCCCTGTTCTGCTCTCTACCTTGGAGCCCAAGATGCCACGGCGGTGCAGGGATCACAAGCCCCTGGAGCTATCTAAATCCATCCAAGAGCTGTTTATACCCTGGAAGCTTCCCCATGCTCGTCATGTTTCCCAGCCTCGAGTCTAATCGTTGTTCTCGTTGAGGTAAGCTTGGGCGTTGATATCTCCCCAGAACACACTTTGCGCCGAGCATAGTCACATCAACAAATCCAGAAATGGGTAGCTGAAGCTACTAGCAAGGATCGAAAACTTGATATATCTCGTCTTCCTCGTCAGGTCGAGGCTGGGGATGGCTGGGGGCGGGGTGTCACCGTGTCTCATCCTTGGAGCTCTTCCGAAGACCCAAAAAAGCGGGTGGCTGGCATCGGAGACACGGGATGGGCCCGGACAATATGTCCATTGAGAATGTGAGAAACGGACAATTGGGGTTTCCCAAGGCGATTGATATCGTTGACGGTTGCACGTTTGGTGGTGGTGGTCAATGAAGTCAAAATAACACACTGTTTCTTCAATTGACTTCACTTGTCACTTTGATGAAGTCATACATCTAAAACGGGTGCTCCCGAATTTTAATACTTCAGGCCGTTGGCGCGCGGAAGGGCGGGAAGGCCCGAATAAACTTTGTCTCATCTTCAATTAAACTGGGAGGATGGAAAGAGAAGTATTCAGAATCAATCATAGTACGGAGTAGGCAGACATAACTGAGAATGCGCTTGAAATGTTCGACTTGGATTCAATCTACGATTGTCAGACGATGACCGATCTATTTGCTTGGCAATTAATAATGTCGCAAACTCAATATCGGCTACTAAATAAAAGGCTACACAAAGCCTTGGGCTTATGGATACACGTTGCCCAGCCTCCCTCGATCAAAGTCTCACGGCAGTTACTGCATGTCGTTACCCGTTACGAGTGATTGATGGACTCTCTATTGTCCCTACAGGGTCCCTCGTGGACTTCTCGTATTCTTAAATCTCTTGGTTCTCATGTTTCATCGTGAGCTCAAACATCCTAGCTCAGTTGGTGGTTGGAAGTTTTGAACTTCCTGGTACACTCACCTCCGCCTCTAGATCAACTTGCAATGGAGTCCACATCGTTCCTGGGAAATGAGAATACCGTGCTGAGCGTTTCCAAAGCTGAAGTGTTACCTCGACAGTATGTGTGACAATTTCAGTTGGTGGCTGCAGCTGTGATGAGAGCTGATCAATGGCTCCCATTTACTCGATATCAATTGACTTTGTCATAAAATCAATGTTGTTCCCACTTATCAGAAATCTCGGCTGTGAGGCAGAGAAGCGCCTGTAACAGAAACGTGGATAAGACTCGGAGGGCATGAGGCAAAGTTCTTCCAAAAGGGTTGGTGAGGTGATGGGCGGCAGTAGTTACTAATACAAAGAAGCTCACCCAGCCTGTCGCGTTGCGACGAACCGTGGAGTCGAAACAAAGAGGTCAATTGCGGTCTTTTATTGGAAATGTTCTATCGAAACAGATCCTCGATCGTCTACATGCTTCAGCCGGGTGCCAATTCGACACGAGTCAGAGATGCAAGTAACGTCCCATACCTTGGGCTCGGGAGCAACTGTGCAGAATGAGGCCCGAAACACTAATGCATTGCAACTTGATGATCAGGGACCACATTCTCCAAAGTACCATTTTGAAAAGTAACTTCATCGGCTTTCTTCACAGCAGAGAAAGCTTAAACTGCATCTGGGTTGTCTTAGGGCATGCTTAGGACGAGGCAATCCCAAACTTTAGGATCCTCAGAGTATCTCATCCTAAGACATCCTAAACTTAGGACTGCTCGCACAACGATGGAGGTCTGCAGATCTTGTTCAAGGAAGATGGATGAGAGAAACCAATGCAGGCTCCATCACCGAAAATGAGGGGTTCATCACATAATTTGGGGGTCACAGGCAAAGGATTGCATCGGAATGGTGTAATGATTTGATCCTGCCTCTCCTAATCTTATCTGATCATCAGGCAAAGATCAGATCCACCCGGCAGTTCGCTCCTACCCTGACGGCGACTTCCACAACACCACACCAATTCCCACTCAACACCATCGCAGACTTGATATCCGGACAGCAATCTAGCTCAGTAATCGAGGAAAATCCGCAAAAAATCAAAAATGAAGCTGATTGGCACTGAGAGACATACTGCTCCCGCCAGGGCTTGAACCTGAGACCTTCGCATTACCGGATACTCGGAATGAAGTATTAGTACGACGCTCTAACCAACTGAGCTACGGAAGCCGATCAGCTGTTGCGGATGTGATCCGCTGTTGTGGTGAGAGAGCGACAGGAACAACTAAACATGTTGGCTTTGGCCCAGAACTACCCTGAAGTGAACCGTCAAAAACTGTAATATCCATGACATTCCCATGGTTATCTTAAAAGCTTCACAGATTGGTTCAAGGAGGGGTATTTCTCTCACCAGTGTCAATAGAAAATTAAATAGCGTCGCATTGTAATGTTCCGATGTAACCTTTATAAACTCCAAGATTCAAGTGCAACAACAGACACGATGACCACCACCTAGTCACGACCACATACATCAGCTAGATACACTACCATAGTCTCCAGAAAGGTTTCTTAGGCTTAGGTTCCGGAATCACCCATCCCTTGGCCTTTTGCCAGGTTTGTTGCCCCGAGGTGGTATAAAGAACCCACAAACAGATCAACATAGTAACCAGTATGACCAGGGCAGCGTTGCGTGGTGCGCAATTTCTATCCCGTAGCTTCTTGATGTAGTCTGGCAAGCTGATGAATACTCTGTTCTCATCGTGTTCTTCTAGTAATCCTTGATAATGTACCGCATGCGGCTCCATCATTTTGTAGGAGTCAATGCCCCCGACATTCGCGTCCTTGGGATATGGACGGTATTGAATGATCTCTGGAATGACCGATATCTTGACTCTGGCCATGGAGCTCATCTGCTCCCTTTCAGGTCTCTGCTCTTGTAACCGCATATCATGCTGCTGAGCTGCCTCCTTTGAAGCCTGGTACGCCTGTTGACAGGTGCTCACTTGGTTCAGTGCGTACAGATCACCAGGTATGAGCCAGTTGATCGAGAAAATGGCTGATGACATGCGAAGTCCTACGCTGAGCCAACCTGCGTATGAAATCACGTCATGCAGTAGCTGATACAACTTCGTTCTGGAAATAGGTTCATAACCTTCAAAACTGGCCGTGAACTCGTAGACGGGGAGTAACAAAAGGTAAACCTCGGTGGTTAGCTTGTCGACCTCTCTCCAAAATAAGTCGGGCTCCCCTCTGCTCGCTTTAAGCCAAAGTCTATTGGTATGGGCTCGGAGTTCGCTGCGTTGGAAACCTCCAAGAACGTTAGTGGCGATGCTTATGTATTGTATTACATTACATACCTTCTTCATTGATGAGTGCAACATCGGAATTGTGCAATGTCTCATCATGCTTGGAGCTGGCTCCAAACAGCAGCCTTGAAAAGACTCGATTGTCGAGAGCCTTGAAAATGATAGCTTGAAGAAGGTTCGTCCTCTCACCCCTATCACGAAGGAGTCTCTCCCATTTCCCCGCGCGTGCGTCCATATGAGCTAGAAGCTCAACATATCTGATGAATTCTTCCGGATAGTCTCTTAGCCACGGGGACGTTCGAGGAGCCTGATGTTCCTCTTTGGGGGAGAATGCTGATAACACAATAGTACAGATCTCAGCACCAAGACGTCTGAAGTGGTATTCGTAAAAATTGCTTGGTAATTCGATCTCTGAACAAAATGGTGCAAAGTCAAGACTGCGGCGTACAGGACTAAATGACCTGAGCTCCCGCATTGTATTCAGTATAATAAAGAACAGAAACGGGTTTGGTTAAAACTTTGAGAAGGAATGTAGGAAGAAACAGCTGACCCAGCAGAGTGTAAGCGATGATAAACAATTATACAAAAGAGTGTGCAAATGAAGGACAGATCGAACAAAAGAAGAGTTGATGTTGGGTATTTATCGAAAAGATGATGATCTGAAAGACGACGAAGAGCTTGATCCTCCAGGAAGGGCAGCCAGAAAGGTGAAGCCCGAGCTGATTGTTAAAAGAGAACTACTTCGAGTCTTGCCCTTGGGGGCATTGTCCTTTGTCTTGCAAGCATCTTTCTCAAAGGAGGTGGCTACTGTCTCTGGCTCCATGATGGTAACTTGGGTTGGTAGTAGATTGTGTGATTGAGGTTTGGACACAGTAAAAGAAGAGGCACAAAGAGTTGGTTTGAGAGGGTGTGTTGGTGAGGGGAACTCCTTTGTCTTTGATGGGAAAGACGGACTTGTTATAAGTTGGTGCATCTATATATGGATATCAGGTCGACTATGAACGAAAAGGCCCGGCATGCCAACCCTGGTCAGCCCACGGTTGATCGCACAGGTCTCGGATGATGGCTCATGAGCATGAGGGGCTCGCAGACACACCAAGGGACCCGTGGGGTCGCGATGGTGGGATGAAATCGAGGTTGCGAGGCGCGTTCACATTCCAGAGTGGCATAGCCAGTACCTGCGCTCCTGCAGGACCACCTAGCGTGTCTCTGGCGATCATTTGGGACAAGACCACGGTGTAGAGTACGTAATGAAGCGGGTGCACACCAGTTGTCAGTCCCTTTGTGGGACGAGGAATATTCACAAAAGCCAATGAAGTTGGGAAACGTCAAAGGGAAATCCCGCTCCATCAGCCCAAGATCGATTGTGAATGGTGAACGTGGTTGAAGGTGGGTGACTATTGAGGCTTAATTGTAGCTGTGGATGATCGTTGGCGCCTCGAACGCCTCGCTTCAAGGGAGAAGTGACGCAGCAAGTCAACGTTGGTACAAGTTGGCCAGAGCAGAGCTTCTGACTGGATGAATACAATTGTGTGAAACCGCCTTTGCCGTTTATATCTGACTGTGTTGATCCTTTGTCCTTGATGTTTTAGCCCCGTGTGTCTTATTTGAATGTGGCTGTTGGTACACTTGACCAGCCTACATGAGAAATGGTGCGAGGGTCGAACGGCTTAAAAATGTACAGAGGTTTGTGGTTGAACCGTTTGAGGTGGAGGCATGAATGGGATCATGAAGTTGAATTGATAAACCGAATTCATCCATGCCAGGAGATCATACTTGTACCAAGTACGACAGCGCATTGTAATATTCGACAAGCCAATGGGATATCAGCGTGGCATTTATGAGCCTTTAAAATGTCATAGGCTCACTTTCAAGAGCAAATTTGTACACCATTTTCCACGTTGGATATGCGCGTGACTGAAAACACTGCGTCATATGCAGTTGAGTTGCATTAAACTCTCGAGGCCCGATAGACGCTAGTTGACAGTCAGGTTCATACCAGCTCGATTTGTGGATATGTTGTTTGAATGTCATTGCAAGTATTGTTGAAACACTAACCAAGAGAGGATATTTTCTCCTGAGAAATACCATGTGCAATATCGGTTTCCCCTCTTGACCTTGGCATAAGGATATTCTAATGTTAGCCTCCCATAGTTGATAAACTTACCAGGACCTTGGAAGCAAATCATTAGGCCCAGGAGCATGGATCGGATATAGACACAAAGTTGGAACAAAGAGGGACCTTGCTTGGCACGTGAGGCCCATGTTGAAACAAGAGAAGGGTTAATGATACCTGCGGCGTCATTGTAGCCCTGGCATTGTCCCTTGCAAATTAATGCGAATACCTGGCTATCAAGGAGTTGAATAGGAAATATGAGATTCGTTTGGCTTTTGAAACGTTAGAGGATGAAGCAAGCCAGAGACAGGGAAGTGCGGCCTCACATATCAGGCAGAAGTCAGGTACACAGCCGGTGCGCTTGCCAAACTCAAAGTTAAGCAGTTTTAGGTCAGCACCCAAGAATTTTTGCTTGCGCCTCGCGACACAAACCAAACTTCAACAGGCGCATTCGCACCTTCTGACAACGTTAAATTCGACTATTACTCCTTCTCACTCTACCGCTATTCGCGACTCTTGCCTGGTGCAAAGTTGCAGACAAACTCTCCAAGAAAGGAAGGAATTGCTTTGAAATTTGAACCTTCATTTTCATTGCTTCTGGCCCCACTTCTGAATCTCTTACTTCCACTTCTTTTGCCTCTACTTTATCGACTCTGCCCCGCGATATTTCATCCGCGAAACCCTTCAACTTCCACCACGACCACTCAGACAGAAAACCAATAAAATGGCCGCCGCTGTAGCTGACACCCCCAAGATGGACGAGCAGGTCGACCTCACCACTATTCCCGTTGACCCTGCTGGCAAGGAGGATTCTTCTGATGTTAAGGACGACGATAAGCCCGTCACCGTTTTCCACGACAAGGACAACTTCAACGTGAAGCACCCTCTTCAGAACAAGTGGACTCTTTGGTTCACAAAGCCCCCGAGTGGCAAGGTACGAAACGACATACTTTCACCGCCGAACTCGGATACTAATACTTGAGATAGGGCGACAACTGGAACGATCTCCTCAAGGAAGTTATCACCTTCGACTCCGTTGAGGAATTTTGGGGCGTTTACGTGAGTCACCCCTGACCCCAAATCTTCCTCGTGCTAATTTTCTTAGAATAATGTCGCACCAGTTTCCGAGCTTTCCCTCAAGTCCGATTACCATCTCTTCAAGGCCGGTGTTCGCCCCGAGTGGGAGGACCCCCAGAACAAGCATGGTGGCAAGTGGTCTTACCAGTACAAGGACAAGCGAAACATCGATGTAGACCGTCTCTGGCTCCAAGTCATGATGTCCGCCATTGGCGAGACTCTCGAGGACGAGGACGATGGCGAGGTCATGGGTGTAGTTGTCAATGTTCGAAAGGCCTTCTTCCGAATTGGTGTCTGGACTCGTACCATCGGAAAGAGCATCCCCGGCCGAGGTGAAGGTGATGTTGCTGGTGGCAAGGGCCGTAGTGGTGAGAAGGGTAAGGAGATTCTCCTGTCTATCGGCCGCAAGTTCAAGGAGGTTCTCGAGCTGCCTGCCTCGGAGCAGGTTGAGTTCTCTGGACACACCGACAGTGCCCACTCAGGCAGCACACGAGCCAAGGCTAAGCACGTTGTTTAAATGTGCGAGGATTTACGCAGAGGCACGACGTTGATTTAGCACGATATCCGATAATGTCCATTTCACGTTTCTGAACCTGACGCCGTTCATCTGGCGATTCACGAAAGGTCGACGAGTTGTTGAAGCAGAAGCGGGACAGCAAGGATTGAGCGGCGACTGGCTTGAACCCGGATATGTAAACCGCTCAGTCAGCCTGGGCACGATTTATCCTTAATTTCATTTGGCTCAATGTTCTATTGGCGTTGCTTGGAGGGCTGTTTCCCAAGTGGCATCCACGAAGTATGAAAAGGGACACCCAGGGAGGGGAAAGGAAAATAGATTTTTGTACTTTCAAACAACTGTAATCAGTTGCTTCATATGAATACTTGCTAGGCATACTCAATTACTACCAACTTGCTGAAACAATTTTCGCATATATTTGGTGAAGTGTGGATTACAGTAGAGCGATTATCAAGTAACATATCTTACACTTTAAATTTTTCAATGAAAGCCGATTAGATCAACTCTCATCCCCGCTGATATCATCTGGGAAGATGCTCTTGACCAATTGCTTCTTGTTGATCTTGCCCATAGCATTTCGGGGTATTTGATCAACAAGTCGCATGACCTGGGGAATCTTATAACTTGCCAAGCGTCCCTTGAGGGCTCTACGCATATCGAGAGCTGACCACTTCTTGACAACGTCCTTGTCTAGAACCAGGACAGCGCCGACCTTGTGACCCCATTGCCCACTAGGCACAGCCACGACAGCTGCTTCGGCGACCTCGGGGAGCGATAATAGCTCTCGCTCGACTTCTAGAGCGCTTACCTTTTCGCCCCCTGTCTTGATGATATCAGCGGACTTGCGTCCTTGGATAAAGTAAAGGGGGCCATGTGTCCATGATTGTGAAGCAGCGGCGGAGGGAACTGGACGGCGGACAGCCACGTCGCCTGTCTTGAACCATTTCCCCTTCCCGTCTGAGTCTTCGACGAATTCGCTTGCTGTTGCGGTTGGATTGCGCCAGTACTCGCGGAAGATGGTAGGGCCTCTTAGTTGGATCTCACCAGAGCGCTCGCGGCCTTGAGCATCGATTTCTTCTCCTTCTTTAATAATTTCACCATTGTCCACATCGACTAGACGAGCTTCAACAGACGGTAATGGCCAGCCAACACTGGCATCTACACGATCTGAAAAGTCCAGACCGCAGCTCAGCGCCATACCGACCTCGGTCATACCGTAGCGCTCGAGGAGGACATTCCCATGGCTGAGGTCTTTCCAGGCGGTCTTGATGGGTGTTGGGAGTGCGGCGGAACCAGAAATGGAGAGGCGCATGTTCTCTGGAGAGATGGCCTTTCGGGCGGCTTCTTGAGTCTCTTGAGGGAGACTCTTGTATGAGGTAAGTAGCCTGCTATACACTGTGGGTACGACTGTGAAGAATGTAATCTTTTCCTTAGGTGTTGAAGAGTCACTGGTGAGAAATGGTGCTGAGAAACGCTTCCATACGGCATCGGCGTTGAATGGGAACACGAACTCGATTGTTGAGCCGGCGAGGAGCGGTGTAAGGATGGCATTTACAGTTCCGTGGATATGGTGAAGCGGGAGAACGTGGAGGAGATGGTCTGAGGGTGAGTAGTTCCAGGCCTGAACGAGGGAGCGAGACTGCGCTGTCAAGACGGATTGAGGGAGCAATACTCCTTTCTGAGCCGGGACTTTAGCATACAGAGCCACTGGAACATCATGAGCAGACTTACGGGTTTATTGGTCGTTCCCGAAGTATACAGCATCATGCCAGCTTCACCAGCATCGGTATCGCTCAGTTGCACCTTGGCATGACTACCCCCACCTTGATGCTTCTGAAGTTCTACATGCGCCGGTTGGGTTGTGAGCTCAGTCGCAAGAACTTCCTTGGCCTTGGATGCGAACTTTGGTGAGGAGACTAGCAATGACGCTTCACTCTGGTTTAGAATGTATTGTAGTTCTGGCGCAGGGAAGGCAGGCGATAGAGGCACGGCGATAGATCGCGCAGCCATTGCGGCCAAGAGTGTTACTATACAAGCACATGTCAATGGCTGTCGCAATGCGATATCGCGGGATCACATCATGAGCTCACCTACGTAGTCATAACTATTCTCGACCAGGAACGCAATGCGCTCGCCATTGAGGTCCTCACGACCAGCAGCTTCGGCCAGCCTGTCCCGTGCGCGGCTAACATCACCTAGAAGCTCTCCATACTTGAAGGTCCGACTGGAAAGAGAGTGGATAACAGCTTTGGAATCTGGATCATGTCGTGCAACAGCTTCGAAGAGCGGTAAGCGTGGTAAGGTCGAGAGCATTCTAGCAGCCGGACGGAGGGTAATGAAGGAAGCTGTGGTAGCAGCAGACGGGCGCCGGACGGCGGAGGTGACGAGATGTCGGAGGAGCGACATGACGAAAAACAATTCAAGGCCCCGAAGCGCCGGGGTTTGGCGACAAGGATTCAAGAATTAGAAGAGGCCAATCCGGAGTCTCTGCTGTGCAGACTTGGGCGCTGAATGCTACGTTGAGGTGTGGTTCAACGGCGCATTTGCCGAGGCATGCACTGGGGAGGGGATAGGATAGGATAGGATTTAGGGATTGACGATCCCGCTGAAGCATGAGCATGAGTTAATTGAAGAAGCGACAGCTGAATTTAGAAATGGAGTTGCGTGCGTGCGTTGTGAAGCAAAAAGCTCCAACGTCCCATGTGCTAAAGTGGGTTTGGCTCTTTGACGTAAATGGGGTCAAGTCTTCGGCCCACGGTCCCGGACGGACGGCCGACTTCCCCGGAGGTACGTACCCTTTAGAAGCGGCGCCGAACAGTTTCGAGGAGCTAACAGAAAGTAAAGGTGCACATCCTCTGAGGGAGAGAGTGAAGAGGATTCGAAAGTGAAGCCAATAAGCAGCGTCTCTCTTGTTTACGGATGAGTATCGGCAGCTAGAGATGCGTCCGCGTGTGTTTTTAGCTGGGAGGCTTAAGGAACCGTTCGACTGCAATGCAACACAAGCGTTGTACATGTGCGTACGTATCCGGCCAGGCCCAACAGTTGAGATGAAAGTACAGCACAGTACTTCTTCCTGTCCTGAGACCTGAGTCGAGTGGGAGACAGGGAAGATGGTGACTGATTTGTTGTGCTGGGCTGTGATGTTTGAACGCTGGCCTCATCAACAACTCACAGGTCAAAGACGAATACATGAATGAGTGGATTGCATATTTGACATCTTTTTTCTCTTCTTGTCTTCTGTCTAAACAAACCCCGGACCTTTACTTTTAACGCTACCTAACTTTGACTACCTTGCCCATATGGGGCCAATCCACGAGACCGCTATCGCATCGCACCAGATCCCGCCTGTTTGGGCCCGTACCTACAGCAAAGCTCCAACAGCTCCAGTGACGAGATCCACTGTGTATGCTGTCAAGTCTGCAGCCGGGGGTGTGTGGTATGTCATTGGGGATGTATAGTAGCGGTGCTAGTTCAGTATGCAAGTCTATCATGAGTAAAAGTGTTGACTCTCTTGCTTTTGTCGTGGCATTCTACTATTTGCAACGATGAGACTGGTCAGAGAAAAGAGAGTCACAGAGTCTCAGAGTCACAGACAGAGTCAGAGACAGAGAGAAGAAAGAGAACAGGGGTTGGTAGTTCGTGACCCTTGTTCCTGGCTTCACCGCTCTAGAAGCCAGGCGGTCAGGGCCAGCCGACGCCCGACCCAACCGTCTGGACGGACACGCAGATTGGCGGCTGATCATTTGCTAAAAAGAGGCTTTCAGGGGTGTTGCACTGTAGGGATGTGATGCGATGTGATGGATCGAAAAACTTGTCCGCCACTTTGGCTCATGGAAAGACGGTAAAAACGAATGTACAGTACGCAGCTAAGCTAGATGCCCCGCGCTTTTCACGGTACAGTAGAAGGAATAACGAACATGTTTAGAAGGAGGGCCTGTACCTTACGGTGTTGTACTGTACAGTACAGTAGTACTTTGTCTCTGTGACTCGCTTGGTGGCTTTTTTCGTCTTTGCTTCTGCTTGTCTTGTTCCTTTTTTGCTTGTTGTTTCCTACACCGACTTCACACCGAAACGGGATAACGGCTCCCTGAGTTGTCAATTTCACAAATCACAATCAGTGCATGCGTTTTTGTTTTTTCACGAAAGAGTGAACGTGTTCCGCTACTTTTAGATACTTGCTTTAGGTACTGCTCCATCCATAGAATGTACTGTACATTAGTTAGTAGGTAGTCTAGTCCAAGCTTCTCTAGATCCCATATCCCGTCCATATCTTGAAACGTATATCAGTTTGTCCTGTCCCGCCTCTCCCAACTTGTATTTCTAACCCTTTATTTTCCGTCTCGTCTCGTCTATTCTTCTCGCTTTTGACTTCCTGTTTCTGCTTTCAGTTGTCACGTCACAGACAATCACAGTGTGGTTATTTTTGGGGGCAGAGCCAGACCGATAACCTAAAGCTTAAAGAGGCGGACAAACCGACAACTCGGGAACCTCATTAGAAAAACCTACTTCACCTCCCTCACAAGCTCCCACCAGCCAAAGGCCAACCAGAGCCTTTCGTCTTGCCCTGTCGATCCATTACCGCTCCACTTGGGATCCCGACAAGAAAGATTCTATCCTTTCTCTCTTTATATCGCCCGCGAATTCCGAGTTGGCCTCGACTCAATTCGTTTTTTAAATAGTCGCATCTGTTTCGCCTTTGTCGACTCTATCTAGTTCCCAGTCGACACTGCGCAAAATTGTACCTGGACGTCGCTACGTTCTTCTATTTTCAGACCGCCATACCTCATGTTTCGACGATACGCGCTCGGCTTTTCGAGCGTCCAGCGACAGCTCTCAACCATGAGCAACTCCAACACTCCCGTTGAGGATCTTATTCGAGCCAAGGTGAGAGAGATCGCAATCTGCATATTCAACGAAACCACCCACTGACTATTCCCTTCAGATCACCGCGGCCTTCAACCCCCAAACTCTTGAGATCTACAATGACTCTCATCTTCACTCCCACCACAAGGCCATGGAACACACTACCTCCAGCGAGACACACTTTCGGTAAGAATTGCGCTCTTTGTCACCGTCAACCGACTTCTGTGCAACCTCCTTTTCTCATCTCATCACAATTTGGAATCATATCATGCCGCCTCATCTCATCTCATCTCATCTCATCCCATCCCGCGTGACACTCTTGTCATGCAATGCAGTCTCTTGTACCCCATACTCACTCACACCCTTCCTCACTCACCCACACCGTTCTTCTGCACATACCCCGGTCAACCCAACTTCACAATCAAGATGCAATGCATAACTAACACGTGACAGCGTGGTCATCACCTCCGACGCCTTCAACTCCAAGATGCAGCCTGCCCGTCACCGCATGGTCTACGCCCTTCTCCGCGATGAGATGGCTCAGGAGAACGGCATCCACGCCCTCCAACTGCGCACCATGACTCCCGAGGAAGAAGCCCGCCAAAGGAAGAAGAAGGAAGACGAAGCCGCTGCCCGTGCCGCCCGAGCTGAATCTGAGGAAGAGTGAAAACAACATCACTCTCTCTTCACCAGCAGACAAAAAAAAAAAAGACACGAAAACAAATCAAAATCATGATGACCGCTAATGACAGAATGACGACTTGAAGGCTTGACAACACCGGGATTTCTTTTTTTTACCCCCTTACTCTCAGCAAAACCAAAAACATCACCAATTTGGGATCAGCAGAACAAAAAAAAGGAACAAAGGCGCAAAAGACCAACGTCGAAAAGGGATGGGCAGCGAGAGTAGTTCGTGCCACGGAGTGAAGACACAACACAAAATTGGTTGGGACCCCAAAAAATTGACACAAGATTGTATGATACCCCCCCTTCGTGGAAATGAGACGACGACTGGCAGTGGGGGCGAAGACAAAAATCTTGTTCTTGTTACACGGAATGATGGGAGAAATGAAGTTGAGTATCTTTGACGGGGAAAGGCAACTGGACACCAAGGACTCTATTTCTTTTCTAATACTTCCATCTTCTGCATCATCGCCATGCTGCCAGTTCATTAATCAAGCCAGGTTCTCAGTCGAACCAGCTACTTAGCTTACCATAGACATGTTGCCCACGCACAATAGACTGTTCTTTCCGCCACCGAATCAATCTCTTTTTCATGCAATTGAGTCTATGGGCCTTTCACGGCCTGGCCTGTGATACTTAAGCTTATAATACTATACAGTCATGAGGATGTTGCTGACGGCATTTCTGCAGATTCAACAACAATTTTGGGTATCAGATACAATAAAAACAAACGCTTTAGCCTCCCCGAAAGTTTCCATCGTCAAATTGACTATCACTTCATCGTGATTTCGATCCTAGCGCTTTTCCCGATCCGTGATTCTATTCAAACCGGCCACTGCTGCTTCGACGATCTTGCGCCCCTGTCCCTTTCGATTTTCTGAAATGCTCTCGAAGCTTTTCAAGGTCTTTTGCCGAGCGTTGCTTTGGCGTTGCCTTCCGTAGGTCCTCGGATATTCTTTTGAAATACTGCGAATGTCGAGGAGCCGTCGACTTGATTGCTGAGCCTCTTATAGAAGATGGTGGTAACATTGAGGTTTGTGGCATTTGGGGTGAAGTGGGTGGAGGAGGCTGGGTCAAGATCTCTTGAGCTCGTGATGATTGGACTGGCTTTCTCTCGGAAGCTGGGTTCCGTCGTCTGATGCTCGACTGTGCGGGAGTGATGGGCTTCGCTGTTGGCACAGGCCTCGAGACAATCTCCAAATCATTCGTCGATGCTAATGATGGCCTTCCTTTGCTAGAAGTTGAAGGCACAGACGGGATCTCAGGGAGGTCGATTTCCATATCATCCTCGATAGTTGCAATTGGCTGTGGTGACTCGACGCTTTCCCTCTCCGAAGAATGATGAGATGATGGGGAAACCGAACGCTGGCTGTCGTCCTCATCGAAGTCACCTTCGTCTTCTGAGCTTGTATATATCATTAGATCATCCCCGCCACCACCATCTTCGCTTTTCTTGGATACCAGCTCATTCGCGCGTGCGAACTCCTCCGGGTACGATCTGAGGATATGGCTCAAATTGCCCCTGTTCACAAGATATTTATTGTATACCAAGGGCCCTTTTTGCTGATTAAACCACTTGATGGCAACCATAGGTTCCATACGGGAGCGTTTGACATACTCCCCATAAGAGCACGGATAAGCTCGGATGAATTCGTCATAGAGGCAGTCTCGAAGCTGCTTCCTTGGACGTAGGTAGTTGAGGTATACGCACGCATATATGAAGTTGGACTTGGTCCCGGGCAACTTGTCACCCCCGTTTTCACCGGGGTAATCTGGATATTGCTGTATAAATGCTTCGTAGGGTTCCAGAGGAGCGCCTGGCGCTATAAGTGGCGCTGGAGCAGGAGACTTTTCTGCCTTTATTTCGTCATTCATCTGTGGTTGTGAATTCGTTCCTGCTGTCGTCTTTGTCGAACTCATCTGCGAAGACGTGGTCGGCTGTTGTATCGCCTTGCTCTTGTCACTTGGCTTCTCGTTAGAACCGTCGACAATCGGACGATCTGCAGTTGAGCCATGGAAGTTGGTTGAGGGAACAACTTCCTCTACATGGTCCATCGTTTCATCTTCCTTCATCTCTATTGACTCTCTGATATCTCTGATGGACTCTTGTGTGATAGGTATACCCGTAAATGGAATAATAGAATCAGACGACGTTGGCATAGAGTCATCGATGACTTTTTGGGGCATTATATTGGGGGGCATTATAGTGGGCGGTAGACGATCTTTTTCGTTACAACCTTTCTTCCTACTCCTTCCTAGACTGTCAAAATCGATTGGCTTGAACCTTATACGATGTGTTTTTGGGCTCTCATTCCCACAAATATTGCTTGCGGATACAGTATTTGGCACCACCGTTGGAGCTGTGTTGCTCGGCTGAGCGCATGGCGGTGTACCCATGGCCCTGTTGGTGGGAAGCGGAGAGGGTGCCGTCGGTTTAGACCGCACTGCCGATTTATTAACGGAGCCACTGTGAAGAGGCTGAGCGTCAGGAATCCGTGTTTCCAAGTCGTCTTCAGTCTCCCCGGAAGAAGGTGGGTTCTCAATGATTGGCTTTGGTGTCGGCCGCTGTGGGCGTCCGAAGCCTGGTCCCGTTTTCGGTGTTTCGTGGACAATGGATGACTGGGTGTTTTGGTCAACTATGGCCACCGCTATACAGTCCGGGTCTTTTGAGAATTTGGGCTCCGGCGTTGGAGACCAAGATACAGCACGCTCAGGGGATGACTGTGGAGGTTTCGCATGGTCGGATCTAGGTGTGCTCGTTATGCCATTACGTTGCCGTTTCTTGAGTGGTGATGATGTAGGACTCCGATCGCGCTTTTTGGAGATCGGAGTACGCTCTTGGCTTGTGTGCTTGCTAGCAATATACGTTGCTTTCACTGTCTCAAGAACGTGTCCTGGAAGATGCGAAAGGCCGTGGCGCGTATTCTCTAGCTCGACAGCCCACGAGTCTGGTCTTTCGAGCAGTGTCCTTTGGTCGGAGGGAATGTTTGTGACGCGATGCCGGCTGAAAAGCTCCGTGATGTCCCGATCAGGGGACGTTTTGGGAGACATTGGGATGCGAAAGATTGCCCACAACCGGTCGCGATGTTTGGATGTTACATGGGAGGCTTCGATGAGGATTCTGTGCGACGGGGCGAAGAGATCGGAAGAAGGTGTGCGGCAAGGATAGGGTTTTCGAGACGTGCGACGTGTGCGATAGATGAATGGCGGGTTTCCTCCTGCAGATAGAAAGTTTTGTGCGAGATAACAATGGACCTCTCAGAGTGAAGCTTGAGTGAAAATGCTTTCTTGAAAGCTCGAGGTCTATCGAATCGAAACGAAATTCGGCGCGACGCGACGGGTAATTTTGGGCCGTGTTCGCAGCTGCTGCGGGGTCCTTTGTAAGGTGTGGTAGGCGGGTGGCTCGTGCTTGATCAGCGCCAAGTCATCGGTACTTGGAATTTTTAGTTCATTTCCATTGTGTTCAGAGGCTCAAGTTGGTGATCTCGATAGACCTCAACTGGAAGATGAAGACGGCGAGATAGCCGTGATGTTGTAGAAGATGTTAAGCGAGATCCAATCAACATGGCCTACTGAGGGAGAGTCACATATTGAAATGGTCATCAAGACACAATCAACTCATGCCAACGTTGACTGTTCCACAACAGCAAAAAAGTAACCCAACCGAGACCTGCATGTACCGGTGACCCCCATGTCGTTAACAGTCTGAGGGAGGAAATAAAACTCAGGACTTTAACTCCAATGACAAAAAGACTCAGGTAGGTTTAGCATAAACTTGGGATACTTTTTGGTGAGTTTATTCTGGTATCCCATGGCATGTCCTAAGTTTTCTTGCTCCCGTAGACAGTCTAGGCTTCAGGCTTCGGCTGCCTTGCAAGGGTCTGACGCCATCACGCATTCAAACGCCCATCTCAGATGCCCAAAGGTTGCTCTCAACCTTGGATCTTCACCACGTACAGCAGTGATTAGCTGTGCGGGATAGCATAGTCCTTCTGCGCCGCAGCATCCAGCTGATGCCCTTTCGTCATTTTGCTTCCTGTCTCTTGCCTTATCCGCTATCAGAGGCTGTCTGAACTACCTTAACCTTAGCCCCCTCCATCCCGTCTTTTCCAAGACGAGAGACCCCAACCTTGGGTTTCTTGCAGTTTCGTCTGCCTATCCACAACAGCTTCACCGATCTGCGAAACCCTGAAGATCGACCTTGACTTCTCCGCACCACTCGTCGCTTCCACTCTGCATTCCCCATCCATCCACCAAGTGCTTTACCCATTTCTTTAAAGTTCGTCGGATCACCATGCTGTTGATAACCTATACTCGAACTGTGGCTGCTGCGTTTGCTTGAGCAATTCGAAGCAGACAAACGTCACATGCTTTGAATCTTAAGACTTCTAAGGCCTTCCTGTTGACGATCGCCGTGCATCCATATACCAACCTCCAACCTCATTGCTCAAGTCGCTTCGAGTTTTCATACGCTGGATCTGCCAGCCCATTCTCAGAATAACAACGTTCTCAACATGCCGCGGCCCAGATCCGACTCCGTGGCATCGACAAGCTCCCCCATCCGTAACCGCCGCGATTCTATCAACTCGATTTCTACAGGGCAACTTGCTCATGCCCTAGACAAGATACACACATCCGCTAGCCAGTGTGAGACTCTAACTACCTTCAACGACTTCGCACCGCCTCCAGTAGCAGCACCAACCTCAGAAAACAAAGGAATAGCAGGCGATCTAGTCCAACAAGGCTTCAGTGGACTCTATAGTCGTTTGAGGGAGGCTGTAGGTGGCGGAGGCGCCTCCAAATCACCCCAGGAACAACCATCAGGAGAAAGGTCAGAGCCTTCCTCCAAAAGAACCTCGATTGTTGCCAATCATGGCTCCAAGGCCTCTATCGGCTCGCTTAGTCGAGCCGACACCGGCGCCTCACTATCCACGTCCTCGTCTCAGGTCATACCTAATGATGGGGCATCTACAAGTCAAAGTGGCGGCACTATCGAACCTCGACCGCAAGCACAGTCATCCAAACCATCGAGTATCAGCCTGATGTCTAACCAGAAGTCCAACCCTGCGAACCGTCAAAGCTTCTCCAAAAAGGCACCCAGCTCTATCGCCGCTGACCCTACGATCGCCCCTGTTACGGTACACAGAGATCCTAGTCATACCACCATCCGCACTGAGGACAGTGGCGGCGTCGGATCGAGCCGAAAGAGTATCAGCAGCCGAGCAGATTTACAAGCGCATCTAACGACGGCTGAATCATCGGCCAGTCTGTACGACATGAAAGACGGCAAGCTTCCACCCAGGTCTAAGCGTGAGGACACTTCAAGTATCGACGAAAGTATCAAAAGTCCGACAAGTCCCAGGAGTACACACCATCGTACACCATCGCTACAGACACGAAGTCTTCGTAGCCCTTCAGTCACCTCATCTTTACTGTCACCCGACAGTGTAAGAAGGAAGCCTGCTGTTATCGATCGAATCAGCCGGTCGAGATCCCCTGGAGGCCAAAACTCGAGAGATTCCTCATTGGACAGGGGAACTGCTGAGCCTAGCCACGTCAGCACATCTGCTCATGATTCTGTTTGCCACGATTCCTTCTCTAACAACCCAAAACCACAAAAGATGGCTTCGGGCGATTTCAGAATACCCGGCACTGTCACCAGTAGTGAGGAAGCCTCTGAACAGGTGAATGCACAGCTCACTCGCATGCGTAAGCAGGTTTTGAGCAAAGAATTCTGGATGAAAGATGATACTGTCAAAGAGTGTTTCCTCTGCCAGACGCCGTTCAGTGCATTCAGGAGAAAGCATCATTGCAGAACTTGCGGATGCATCTTTGATTCGAAATGCACCACTGTGATCTCAGGCGAGAAGTTCGGTGTGCAAGGTTCGCTACGCGTTTGTAAGCGATGTCTCGAAGTCATCACCAGACGTTTCGATGGAAGTGGTTCAGAGGACTCTGGAGACGAACAATCGTTTATGCCCAGATTCTTCGGCGCAAATCATGCGAAAAGCCCCAGCAACGCGAGCCACTCTAAGCTGAGAGATAACGAATCTGGGGTTGCCTCCGAAGGATCAGAAGACTCGAGACCTGTATCGAGACCTGTGACGACACCAATGATGGCTATACCTGCAACTCGCCGCCTTGGAGAATCTCGTACTGCAGCCATTCTGGAGATCGATGCGCCCCAATTGAGTAGGCCAGGCTCTTCGCGGTCTCTCAAATCACTAAGTGCAAGGCCACATTCTTCTGCAGGCCATAAACGACATCACTCTAAACATGCTGGGTTCCTGAATCGTTTCAAACCTGCATCGGAAGAGAGAGCACCTTTTAGACGTGGCATTGATGATGAGAGCGCTAAGAAGCCAAAGTTTCCTGCCTTCCACGACGATAATATCATCGACCCGGAGCTGGCCGACTACATGTCCGATGAGTCAAGTGAAGATGAACAAATGAGCCTGTTTACCACCATGACAGGCGACCTGCAACCCGGAAGCCTTGGTGACGACAAGTCAGAACTTACACCATACGTAAATGCTAATAGAAAATATCGCCATAGGGCAGGCGAAAAGAGCATCAGCGGTATGAGCTTCGTGAGTAGAGGTGGCCTCGATGAGCTGCCTGGAAGTCTGGGCGGATATCGTCGGCCACCAAGGCGACGGAACACTAGCAATGTTAGTGGCAGTATGCATCACTTGCCATCACCGCGTCCAAAGTCCGGCGTGTTCAAAGGTCCTTCTCAGTCCTCAGAATTGCTCTTCTCACTGGATACACCTCACCAAAGTGCAAACCAGATCACCAGGAGTGACTCCTTGCAACACAAGAAGGCCCCTAAAGTCGAGCTCAACACATCCAGTTTGAGACACGTTGATAAGTTGCTACACCAGCTACTAGACGATGCAGAGATTTCGAATCCCCCAGCGTGGCAAAAGGCTCTTGTTCCCATCCTGTTGCGAGCAACCGATGACGTGGACCCAGACGTCGTCAAGGGAGAAGATATGGATATTCGACATTATGTCAAGTTAAAGAGAATACCAGGAGGCAAGCCCGGTGACACAGCCTACATCTCTGGTGTAGTTTTCACCAAGAACTTGGCCCTCAAGAGTATGCCTCGCAGGATTACCAATCCACGAGTAATGCTTGTCACTTTTCCCATTGAGTACCAAAGACATCAACAGCACTTTATGAGCCTGCAACCTGTCATCGAGCAAGAAAAAGAATTTCTACGGGTTGTGGTCCAGAGAATCACGAATCTCCGCCCTCAAGTGCTTCTTGCTGAAAAGAGCATATCCGGTGTTGCGTTGCAGTATCTTTCCGACGCAAATATTTCAGTGGCCTACAATGTTAAGCACACGGTTATTGAAGCAGTTGCACGATGTGCTGAAACAGACATTATATCGTCTCTTGACATGTTGGCACTGCCCGTTCAGATTGGACGATGTGCTAGTTTCGAGGTTAGGACATTTGTGAATAATGACTACCCGGGCCGCAAAAAGTCATATATTTTTCTGTCCGGTTGTACTCCTGAGCTTGGCTGCACGATTGCGCTGAGGGGTGCCAACAGCACAGTGCTCTCGAAAGTGAAGCATATTATGGAATTCATGGTTTATGTTGTCTACAATCTGAAGCTTGAATCGAGCCTTTTGAGGGATGAGTCGATTGAACTTCCAGAAGGCGGAGATTCCATGACAAACTCTATGCAGCTCCATGGCGATAGTGCGAGATCTATGAGTGTCAATAGCGTTGATAACTCGAGAGATGGCCCAGCTGTTGTGGTAAATCACCCGCCAGGAGAGAGTGAACAGCCCTCTCAAACAACTGCGGACAGCGCTAGTATTACTGAAACCGACGACACAGGTTCATTGAACCAGTCAGGCCAGTTGACCCAAGAACGCACACGTCTCATGTCTCTTCAGGAGCAGTCCGATCCTGTTGCTGAGGATCAAACCAGTCAAGTTCCAGACGATGTCCCTATGCCGACTTACTATAGTGACATGGTGGCCAAGTACGAAACCAAGATCCTCTCTGCTTCGCCCTATGTCAAGTTCACACAACCATACCTATTAATGAAGGCCCGCGAGCAGGAGAGAAGATTGCTCTACTTGCGCAGATTGCGTAATTACGACTACTATGAAGAAAAAGACTCAGAAAAATCAGAACCTCAAAAGTTCCAACTAATCAAACCCGAGATGGTCGAAGCGATTGGCCAAAAGGCACCACGACAGATTATGGAGATCCTTCGAGCTGTTCACGATGCAGAGTATGACAAGGCTTTATACAATTACCAAACCCAAACTCGTCAGTGGGAAACCTATATCCAGGGAAACCTCGACCTCTTCGATCCGTATTCTCATCAGAACATTGTCGTCCTCTACTCTGTTGTCTGTACAGAGACGAAGATCCCATGTACTGAGCCCTCTTTGGTTGCCATCAACTTTTACGATGAGCAGCATATTGACACTGGTATGGATCCTGATTGCACCCTGGGTCAATACGTTGAAGATCTTGCCTACACCATGAACCAAGTCTGCACTTCCAACGGCTGCGAACGCAGGATGCTGGAACACCATAGGACCTATGTGCATGACCAGTTTCGAATCACAGTTTTTGTCGAGAATTTGCCAAACAACTCTGCTTTGGCAGACTATGATGGCATTACAATGTGGACTTATTGCAAGATTTGTAAGAAGGATACCGAAGAAAGACCTATGTCGGAAGCCACCTACAAATACTCATTTGGCAAATACTTGGAGCTCCTCTTCTGGGGCCGGGGACTGAAGATGAAAGGCATACACGAATGTCCCCATGACCACCACCGGGACCATGTTCGGTACTTCAGTCTTCAAGATGCAAGAATTCGCATTCATTGGGATCCTATCGATCTTCTCGAGATCGTTGTGCCACGAGCAAGAATCACCTGGAAAGTCACTAATGATTTGAAGCTCAAGAATGAGATCTTTGTCAGAATGGAAGAGAGATGGGCCAAGTTCATGACCTCGGTCAGATCGAGGCTAATGTGTATCAGAATTGACAGTGTCTTGCCCGACAAGGCGGACCTGTGCAAATCTGAAGTCGATCGTTTGACTGCTAAAGCAAAAGAGGATCTTCCAACCATCGTCAAGAGACTGCAAGATATTTACGTCAACTCGAAGTATTATGAAGTGGTTCCTTTCAACAGTATCGTCCGAGAGATGCTCGAGAAAGCTGGGGAATGGGATCAGGCGTTTACCAAATTTGAAGCTGATTTCCTCAGCGACAAAGATATGCGCCAGTTGACCATCATGCAGTTGAAGAAGATGTTTACAGACAATGAGTCAAAGGAGTCGCTAGTTTCGAACGAAGGCACGCCTTCAACGGTTGATAGCGAAGAGCGGCCGTCCCAAACGTTCACGGAGGAAGAAGGGAAGAGCACCCAACCGACGGACTACACCGACAACACCAGTATGGAGGCCAGTGTCACTTCATCAAAGCCTGTCGATGATAAGGACGTTCCCGATGAAGATGGTAAAGTTGAGATCCCTGCAGAAGGAGCCATTGAAAGAGTCGAGCCATTGGATCTAGCGCGCACTCCCTCAACACCAACTCATCCTCCTCCCGAGCTTTCTCAAGGCGACGAAACACCAGAAGGCCAAGAAGTCCAAGATCAGGACGATCAAGAGACCCCCATTGCTGACCCTGAACAAACACCAAAGGCATCAGGCGGTGCTTTCGACTTGGTCCCCCTTGAGCCTACCAAGACCACTGAAGCAAATGAACCAGCGGAACCAACTGAGCCCGTTGAGTCTACCGAGCCCACCGAGACACTGCCGTCTCCTCTTGAAGCACTTCCTTCTCCCGCTCCATCACTATCAGATAGAATTGACCAGGTGAGGCGGGAACAGGGCTATCTAGCAAGCCCATCCGCGATCCCTACTCCCACAAACGAGCGCGGACCTTCTCGTAAGTCTGGGCAAGCCGTCTCGCCTCCAATGGTTAGAGCAACCTCCCACCCCGTTCGTACACTGTCTAGGACTCAGTCAGGAATCGGCAAGGGTCTTGGCATTAAGGAAGCTAAGGCGAATCCTCCCGACAGCACAGGGTCCGAGTCAACAACCGAGGGGTCGATCAGAGTGGATAAGAAGCTCTCAGATCGCCTAGGGTTGAGAAATCTGAAGGATAGAGGCAAAGCAACCACGTCAGGAATTCCGCGATTCGTGCATAAGAAGAGAGAGTCCAAGGTTTCAACACTGGCGAGGCACTTTGAGCAGCTTAGTCGAGAATTCGAGAAAGAGCGTATCCGAGACCGCAAGAAGCGTGCTGCGAGCATGCGCCAACCTCGAGCCATGCTTCCGAGAACAACCACAAAAGCAATTGTTGAGGTATACGACGATGTGAACGACGCTTTTGACGAACCAAGCCCACCATCGGAAAGTATTGCTGAACGCGAAGCCAGTAAACGTGCTGGCAGCATTGCTTCACGAAGGTCAGATTCGCATCATAAGCCAGAGTCGGTCATTGAGCCATTGACTCCTGCTGAGCCACCCGCGAGCATTGAGGAACAACAGCACGGAAACCCAAGCCAACAAGTGGGAGGTGAAGAGCCATGCCAAGAGCGTGGGGACAAGGCAGACCATGGAGAAGTAGAAGATGTAACGGAGAAGGAAGAAAAGGAAGAGATTGACGACCACACCATTGCAAATACTAGTCAGACATTCTCGGATGACGAAGAACGTGCCACTGATCTCGAACACTCGGTGCCAGATGAGTACTTGCACGACATCAAGGAGATTGCTGATTCCGTTGATGCGAGCGACATTCCACTGGAATTGCCCAAGCATCAAAAGACCAGCCTGATGAAGTATCTCACCAACTTCTGGGCTGAACGAGGTGCAAGCGGCTGGCATCAGCTCGAGTATCCAGTCAATCCAAGTGACCATATCTTTGTTGATTCCGACATCATCGTGCGAGAGGATGAGCCAAGCTCAGTCATTGCACTCGCTCTCAACAGCGACGATTACAAGGGCAAGTTGGCGAATATTCGACGAGAAGCACAGGAGGTTATGCAGCGCGAAGTTGAGGGCGGTGGAGATGCCGAGCCCAAGTCACTACCTTCAGACGGCACCGACTGGATGGTGTCGGAAACGGACATGGAAAAGAGTCTTCTTCGCGTCACAGGGACCCATCTTAAGTACCAATTCCGAGAAGGCTCAGCTACCATGACCTGCAAGATCTTCTACGCAGAGCAGTTTGATGCACTCAGGAGGAAGTGTGGTGTTGCTGAACGTATTGTCGAATCTCTTTCGCGATGCCTAAAGTGGGATTCGAAGGGAGGCAAGACTAAGTCCGTTTTCTTGAAGACGTTGGATGATCGCCTCGTTCTCAAAGTAAGTTTGTGTGGATTCTCGATTCGAGCCAAGATCGACTAACAATGCCCAGTCACTCTCACCTATCGAGACTTCAGCTTTCCTGCGATTTGCGCCTGGATACTTCAACATTATGGCCGAGGCACTGTTTCATGATCTCCCATCTGTCATCGCAAAGATGCTCGGCTTCTTCCAGGTGTTCATCAAGAACCCTGCCACAGGAACTGACATCAAGCTGGATCTCCTTATCACTGAAAACCTCTTCTACGACCGGTCAGCAACAAGAATTTTCGACCTCAAAGGTTCAATGCGAAACCGCAAGATTCAGTCAACAGGAGAGCAAAATGAGGTTCTCCTTGATGAAAACATGGTCGAGTACATTTACGAGTCACCTCTCTTTGCACGAGAGCATTCTAAGAAGCTCTTGCGCGCCTCTGTCTGGAACGATACGTTGTTCTTGGCAAGACAGAATGTGATGGACTATTCACTCATGATTGCCGTTGATGAAGCTCGCAAGGAACTCGTGGTTGGTATCATTGACTGTATCCGCACCTACACCTGGGACAAGAAGCTTGAGAGTTGGATCAAGGACCGTGGATTCGCAGGTGGTGGACGCAATCGACCTACCGTAACCAGTCCCAAGGAATACAAGTCCCGTTTCCGAGAGGCTATGGCCAGGTATGTGCAAGAAAGGATGTTTATAGGTGTTCGTATACTTACTTGTGATCAGGTACATCTTGCAAGCGCCCAACTGCTGGCATCTATTCAACAACCCTCAGTATCCGCATTACTATGGGCGCGCTAGGTTCGAAGAGCCCGAGTTGCTCCGCTGAGCGTATGAGTTGTTTATTATGTGTGATGCGAATGAGATAAACGAAGAAAAAGACGCATGTTTCGCAACGGCCGGTATAAACGTAAAAGATCTGTATTTTTGTTACATGTACAAGCAAGCAAGCATCAGCGTTGGTATTGGGATCATTTGCCAGAGCATTCATTCAAAGGGACAGGGAAAGGATGGTCTGCTTACGACTCAGGAGGCTTTGCATGATGTGGATAATAAAAGACATGCATAAATTAATAGAGTATGGCTACTGTTGTACGCCCCTCAAGAAATGTTGAGTTCAATAGCTGTACTGTGATGTATTCCATGCCTAGATAGTACCTAGCTTAAGTGATGATGTCGGCTTAGGCTCACTGTGTAGGTTCAGGGCGCCGTCTCAGGCCTATAGCACCTGTAAGCCACTGAAACCTGTCATATCAGGCCCTAAGAGCTTCAGCTCCGTCCACCATCTCATCCACTTCCTAATCTCATACCAAAAGTGCACTCAATTTTGACATCAACAACAACTGAGACATAAGATAATGTCGATTGACCTGAATTGGGAGACGCTCACTAGCGGTCCCGATGGCGACGCCCTCGCTGAGCGCATACGAGAATTCGTCCATGAGAAATTCCAGACAGTTCCGTTGCCAAAATTCATTCGCTCAGTAAACGTCCACGGTTTCGACTTTGGTACAATCCCTCCACAGCTTGAACTCAAGGACATTACAGACCCTCTCCCTGATTTCTACGAAGAGGATTTGGATGATGATGAAGAGGATAGCGAAGAAGAGCCATCACCTCCTCCGCCCCCAGAGCCAACAAGAATGAGGCCTGGACCTACGCCGTGGGGAGGTTCAACGAGGAGAGGTGGTGGATTGAGGAGCGAGGTCTTGAGGAATGAGATGATGGGTCATGATTTGGGAAGTCCGTTCCTAGGAACTTCGACGCCAGGAATTCTAGGAGGATCGGGATTGGGTTATTTCCAGAGTCATCTTGGAACAGGCACACATACGCCTTTAGCAGCTGTTGCAAGTGCGCATCATACTAACTGGATGAGCGTCCCGGGAACGCCAGCACGCGAATGGGGAGCCCCAAGTCACACACGGAACCCATCGCAAAGCAGCCTGACTTCTGTTGATAACTTCAAGTCCAGCCTTGACCCGCTGCAGAGCCTGCGTGAGAAGGGAAGCGTCTCTACGTTGGCGCCTACGTCAGTGGAGGCGTCGCGGCCGCCAACGAGGGATACACACCTTGGCGGCTCAGCGATTGTAGACGATGATGAAGAGGAGGGAGAAGAAGAAGAAGCAGGACGGCGGCCGAGAGAACCTCGTGTTGAGGATGTGCAAGCTGTCTTTAGGATACGCTACAACGGCGATATACGCTTGAACCTCACTGCGGAGATCTTGCTCGACTATCCCATGCCAAGTTTTGTGGGTATACCTCTAAAACTCAACATTACAGGATTGACGTTTGACGGCGTGGGAGTATTGGCCCATATTCGCAAGCGAGTACATTTCTGCTTCCTCGGTCCAGATGATGCACTCGCAGCTGTCGGTCCCGACGATACCAAAGAAGAGGGGGCTTCGAGCACTTCTACAGCAGATGCCAATAATGAACATCACAAACCGCGATTTGGAGGACTTCTACAAGAAATTCGCGTGGAGAGCGAGATTGGAGAACGGGTTGGCGGAAAGCAGAGCTTGAAAAACGTGGGCAAAGTCGAGAGATTCGTGCTAGAGCAGGTCAGAAGGATCTTTGAGTCGGAATTCGTCTATCCCAGCTTTTGGACGTTCCTGGTATAATGGACCATGGATCATGAGGATGATCGCTGTGGGTATATAGAGAAAGCACACCACTTCTAATAACAATGCAGACAGGCATTGGCGCAGGCATCTTCGCTCAAAACAAAGAATATTATATACAAAATCATCATGTCACAACTTATCATGTCAACGTCCTCCTAAATCCCTGGTACGCCTGCTGAATGTCCAGCTCCAGCTCGCGCGCCTGGCTCTCACTCAACTCATCAGTCGCTCTCATCTGGTTCAGGGTGATAAGCCACTGCACGATCTTGCCGCGGTTCTCAAAGTCCTTGTCTGTAACGCGGTTGACCGATTGGATAACGTCGGAAAGAAGAGGGTGCAGTTGATCCTTAGAGAGGAGACCGAGCTTAACGGCATCGAGAAAGGTAATGAATTCTTGGGTGGCTTCGAGAATGAGAACACCGCTTGTGTTGTTGGCTGCGGCGGGGGCGGGAGTTTGTGCCGAGGGGGCTCGATCGATGGTCGTTGAGGGCATTCCCACACGAATGCGCTCGGTCGCGCGAGGAGCTTCGAGCTATGCGATTGTTAGTTCTGTGTTGGTGGGAGCTGTTGGGATGTTTTAGAGCTTCATACATCCCACTTGGCCTTGAAGTCTTCAAGATCTCCAAACTCCCTCGCAATCGTCTCATCAGCCAGCAGCGCCTTATACTGCCTCAGCGATCTCTCGCAGATCTCGGTATACTCTGCTTCCGCGACAGCATCTTTTAAAAAGGCTTTTTCGAGTTCATCGAGTGTTATAATAATGCTGAAGAGTTCGGCGAGTGATTCTTGCAGGTCGCGCTCGGCACGGGTGTTGGTGAGCTTGACTTCCTACACTTGGCGGTTAACTACGGTTATACACAATGGAATGGAAGATGAAGTATACCTCGTCGAGGTTTATGCTTGCTGAAAGACTTGTATTGGGTACATAGCTATGAGGAGTTGGCGCATAGCCTTGTCTTGGAATCATTGTGAAAGAGGCATTGGCTTGATCAATACCTATAATGAAATAGTAGTATACGGCTCAATAAGAGAGAGCTCCAAGTGGGATGCCTATGTACTAGACATGGCTGCATGTTACGTAGGTGAGCGGCAGAATATCCACACCGCCTGTCGTTTATGTCCACTATCTCTTATCGATAAGCGTGCAGCAAAATTTTTGGTTTTTGGTCTGGTTGCGAGAGCCTCTACGAGACCCATCTAAAATCTGCAAACAAAAACCACCCAATACCCAAAACTTGAATTCTTCACCAGCCGAGGCGCTTCACAGGTTTTCAAGATGGCGCCAGGCAAGAAGAACCTCAAGGCGACCAAGAAGTTTGAGAAGAGACATCTCACAGGTGTTCTCGACAAGCGGAAAGCAGGCGCCAAAATCAAGCAGCGCTATCAGATGCAGGACAAGAAGAAGGCCAGAAAGTCAAAAGATGCAGAATTTCTCAAGAGCTCCAAGGATGGAGAGGACGGCGAGGTCAAGAAGCCCAGCGCCAAGGGCAAGAAGGTCAACGATATGAGCGTCGATGAGTTCTTTTCGGGCGGTTTCGACGATATCATCGACAGCAAGGATAAGAAGGCCGGCAAGCTTGGAAAGCGAAAGAGGAACGGTGCCGCCGCCGAGGATAACGAAGCTAGCGACTCTGACGACTCAATTGGCGCGCAGCCCATCGCGGCCGACAGCGACGACAATGATGGCGACGACGATGCCGAGGACGACGTTGGCATGAGCAAGGAGACCATGGAGAAGCTCGCCGAGAATGATCCCGAATTCTACAAGTTCCTCAAGGAGAACGACCCCGAGGCTCTCGACTTTGACGACAACGCCGACCTCGCAGAGGTAGATGCGCTTAGTGGCGACGACGAGTCGGAACAAGAAGAGGAGCAGCCCAAGAAGAAGCGGAAGAAGGAGAAGGAGGCCAAGGCTGAGGCCGTCGCGCAAGGGAACGAGTTGACCCGTGAGCTTGTCGCTTCGTGGAGGAAGGCTATGGCCGAGAAGAACTCTCTACGGGCGGCCCGACAGGTTGTTCTGGCTTTCCGATGCGCTGCACACTTGAACGAGGATGATGATGGGGAGACTCAGCAGCGATATGCTATCAACAGTCCCGAGGTCTTCAACGATATTCTCCTCCTCGCCCTCAAAGAGATCCCCACGGTTATGAACCATCATCTCCCCGTCAAGGAGTCAGCCTCTGGCAAGGTCCACGTCCAGACCGAGTCAAGAAAGTTCCACACATTGTCTCTGCTGCTCAAGACATACACCTCGTCCATCATGCACCTCTTGAGCACTCTCTCCGACGACAAGACCCTCAAGCTCACACTCTCATCCATCACCCCTATTCTCCCCTACCTTCTCTCCTTCAAGAAGCTCGTCAAGGCCCTCGCCAAATCAGTCGTCAACTTCTGGGCTCAGCCTGCCAGTTCCGAGACGACAAAGCTCACAGCATTCCTCGTCCTGCGACGTCTGGTTGTTATCGGTGATAAGGGTATTCGCGAAACTGTTCTCAAGGCTGTTTACCAAGGTCTTATCCAGGGCTGCCGTGTCACAAATGCCAACACTCTTCAGGGCATTAACCTCATGAAGAACTCTGCTGCTGAACTTTGGGGTATCGACCAGTCTGTTGGCTACACAACTGCCTTCTCCTTTATCCGACAACTCGCTATTCACCTGCGAAACAGTATCGTACACAACAAGAATGATGCGTTCCGAATCGTCTACAACTGGCAGTACACACACTCCCTCGACTTCTGGTCATGTGTTCTCGCTGAGCACTGCAGTCCCCTGAAGGAGGCCGAGGCTGGAAAGGAGAGCCAACTCAAGCTCCTTATCTACCCCCTTGTTCAAGTCACGCTCGGAGCCATGCGCCTCATCCCCACCGCCATCTACTTCCCCTTCCGCTTCCACCTAATCCGCTCCCTGCTCCGACTCTCCCGCGCCACTGGAACTTACATCCCTCTCGCCTCTCCCCTGCTCGAGGTCCTTACTTCCGCTGAGATGAAGAAGGCCCCCAAGGCCGCCTCCCTCAAGCCCTTCGATTTCGCCACATCCTACAAGGCTCCCAAGTCATACCTCCGAACCCGCGTCTTCCAAGACGGTGTCGGCGAGCAACTCGTTGAGCTTCTTGGCGAGTACTTCTTCCTGTGGGCCACAAGCATTGCCTTCCCCGAGCTCGCTCTCCCCGTCGTCATCCAGCTCAAGCGCTGGCTCAAGCAAGCCCGCAACAAGAACACGGGCAACAAGAACGTCAAGCTCGCTAGCCAAGTCATTCTCCTGGTGCAGAAGCTCGAGGCCAACGGCAAGTTCATTGAGGAGAAGCGTGCAAAGGTCGACTTTGCCCCCAGGGACCGCACTCAGGTTGAGGCTTTCTTGCGTGACTTTGACCTGGCCAAGACACCTCTTGGTGCTTATGTCGTGGGACAGCGAAAGGCTCGTGCTGAGCGTGTCAAGTTGCTTGAAGAGGCCAGGAGAGAGGACGACCGAAAGAGGCGACAGGATGAGAAGGCTGATCTGGAAGATCAAGTGGAGGATGACAGTGAAGATGATGAGGACGAAGATGAAGACGAGGAGATGGACGGTGAGAACGGCGCTGCTGATAGCGACGACGAAGAGGATGATGACGAGTAGATATAAGTACTTGTTTTTTCTGGGATGGTGTGCAAAAACGGATGTAATTTCTTCTTACTTGTTAAAGACCTGAATCAAGGATACCTACCTTTTCTGTTCAACTTCACAGCGGCTGTCACAAGATTAATCAAACAAGTGTGCAATGGGATATAAGTGATTCAACTCAAAAATGCTTTCATAGTCATTCTCGCCAAAGACAAGCGAGTCATACATGTTTGTACAAGAAACCACAATACACTGATCGGAAGGGCCTAATAATTCCAAACTCCTCGAGCAATGCCATCTAACCCGCGATGGTCGATGCCCCTGATCCCAAAGTCCTTTGTGTGACCAAAAACGCCTTTTTTCCATGAATGATCTCAAATTCTGCAACCTCAAAACGCTTCATATCATGCCAACAATTGTTTATAACTCAGGGACACCCTCCCATGTAAGTTCACTGTTACTAGTGACATCGCGGACAGTCATGCCTGTGATGTTTAGAACAGTCATCTCAATCTCCTCCTCTGACATAGCCTGGCCGGCGGCCTTCTGACCCTCAAGGACATCATAGAGGCTGTAGATCTGGTCGTTCTTTGCCTCAAGTCGCTTGAGAAGTGTGCGAATGGTCTCGGCAAGGTTGAGACGCTCACGGCGACCCAAGGCCTTATCGCGACCATTGTACTGCGCCTGAATGCGGGTGAGCTCAAGCTGGAGGTGATGAGATTCATCCTCCAAGCCCTTGATAACCACAGCAAGAGCATGTCCAGGGTGCTGAGTAGGCCGCATGGTAGGGTCCTCTACCGACAAGTCACGGTCGGTGACAGGAACTGGTCGGGGAACAGTAACACGCTTCTTGCCGGCGGCAATATCAGCGGACGTGAAGATGTTACGGTGGGATGTGATTCGGCTGCAGACTGTGCAGTTACGGCACTCATGCTCGCATAGGTCATCAAGCACTCTCTTGGCATCGCTGGAGAGGACAGGGCACGTGTCCTTGTCAACGCTCTTGATGCTAGCGGAGGTGATGTCGGTCGTGATCTGCTTGCGTAAAGATCGGGAGTGAGATCGACTGTGTTGTGACCTTTCACTCTGTACTGTCATATTCTGAGTGTTCGACTGCTTCTGCTCGGTACCCTTGGCCTCCTTACGTGTCTTGGGCACGACGCTCAGCTGCGTCGAGTTGTCCTGTGTAGCATTCTCAACTGATTGTAGACCAGTGGTCTCATCATTATCCTCCAGGGTGTCCATGTCATATGTTGCAATGCCCTTCATAGAGGAACGTCTCTTGGAGTCGGAAGTGGTTCGGCGCTTGCTGCCCTGGTTGGCGACATTGGAGCTGCTCTTCTTAGAAGACTTGCTAGGGATCGAGAAAGCAACCTTCTGTTGATTGCCAGACTTGGAGCTCTTGCTCTTGCTCTGAGAATGCCTGGTCTCGCTTTGGGACGTCATGTCACGCTTAGTATGTGTGCGAGTCTCCTCTTCGGTGAGATCAGGAATTGTTGGCAACCTGCCGCTGTCCTCGATTGGCTCGGTAATCTCCTTGGTCTCGGTAGCTTGGGCGTTCTCGGCAGTATCAACGTCACCAGTGTTGCTGTTGATGGTGATATCAGGAATGAAGAAGGCCGAGGTCATGTTCTCCTCTGTCTCGTCATCGAGACGGGCAGAAAAGTCCTCCTTGGGAACCGGGCGGAAAGACTCCAACTGCTGCTTGAGGAAGTCAACCTCATCCTTGAGCTTCACATTCTCGTCGTGAAGATCATGAATGCTTCGCTCAAAGCCTGAATTCTCGCGTCGAAGAACCTTGTTCTCCTCAAAGTACTTTTCGTTGTGTCGCACCAGGCTTGCGTTATCCTCGCCAAGCGTGGACTTTTCTTGAGACACATTCTGGAGTTCTTGTTGAAGCGCTTCAACCTCTTCCCTCGCTGCTTCAAGCTCATGTTGAAGTCCGTCAAGGTTTTCGCGGAGCTCCTCGTTCTCATCCGTGAGAGTCTTGTTCGTGGTTCGTAGCGAACGGTTCTCGCCAATCAAGGACTGGTTTTCACGCCTGACCGTATTGTTGTCAGATCGCAGGGACTCAATCTCCTCCTTCATGGTCTCATGCTCCTTTCGTAGAGTATCATTGGCAGCAGAGAGGGACTTATTCTCAAGATCCAACGAATCACGGCCGTGTTTCAGAGACATCAGATCTCGTCGGAGGGTGTCGTTCTCATTACGAATTTGCTCTGTCGACTCCAGCTGCTTGTGTGTTGTCTCTAATTCCTTCTGTTTCGTGCTCAGCTTGCGAGTGAGCTTGTTGATATCCTCACAAGCCTCTTGCAGCTTCCTCACTGCACGGTCCCGTTCTTGAGCCAAAGAGTCGTTTTCAATCTCGTTCAAGCTGATCTTGCGCGAGGCTTGCTCCAAGCGAGATTGGAGAGTGGAAACCTCAACCTCCAGACCTAAAATGAGTCAGTAGAGCGCTTAGAACACCATGATCAGGGACTTACGGTTCTTTTGAGCCATTAGTTTCTCGTTGGCCCGAGTAGAATCATAGTCATCGCCATACGACTTTCGTGACTTGAGTTGAGCCTCCAATTGCTCAACCTGTTGCTGCAGGTTCTCGGCATACTCTTGAACCTTGTCATAGTGCTCTTGGAGAGAGATGATTTCTTCGCGGATCATATCCATCGAAACAAAGATCTTCTCTTCATCTTCTGGCACCTCAACTTCATCGACTTCGGCATGAGCCGAAAGCGATGGTTTCTCATAACGATCATGAACTCTGCCATTCTTGACGAAAATGGGAACACCATTCCGCATTGAGCCACTGAATTGAAGAGTGCCATCAACAAAGTCACCAAGATGTGAGATGTCAGGCAGGTAAAAAGAGCGACCGTTGCTTTCGTTTTGTGCCGGGCTGGCAATTGAGGCGGGTGAAGGAGGAACAGCGGTCAAGCTAGACTTGGCTGAAGACATTTGTGGTGAAGACTTGTTTTGCTGATTCTGATCTCGAAGCTCGGGGCTCTTTGCACTGTTGCGCAGACGGTCAAATGCCTCGGAGATTGTCTCCCGCCGTTGTTGTTCTTGTGCGGCCATTGATTCGGATGAGGTTCGCTTGTGGACCTTGGACAATGGACTAGGGTTGTGTGTGTTCTTCTTCCAAGAGTGGTAAGAAAGGGCTCGGTTAGGAGACTTGGAGAGGATCGAAGACAGATCGGACTCGTTATCGACGCGAGGCTGCATCTCAGCACGCGTTCTAGCGGAACCTTGCCAGGTGTCTTGTGTGATGTCGTCAATGGCGAACTTGATCCCAGCGGCAGGAGGCTTGTTCTCCTTGGACTCGGCACTCATAGGTCGAGTGTCAGTGTTATCGTCGTAGACAGGCACCTCGCGGGTCCCCTTGGGCATGCCAAAGAACTCGGGCCACTTGCGATGGGCAGCTTCCCAGTTGACGGGGAGGTTGCGAGGGGCAGTGACGCGAGCAATATCCTCGTTGAGTCTTCTTGTGGACTCGCCGTCGGGGTCGGAGAAGACTGAAGACAGCGTAGGGCTGACAGTGCCGTGAGAGCCTGTTGATGAGGGTGGTGAGTTGAAAGGGTTGTCGCGGTTTGCTTTCATTTCTCTAAGAATGCGGGATCGATATCTGCTTGCGGCGTCGACCTCCATGGCTCCTTCTCACGCGCTGTGGGCGTGTATTTGTATTTGGTGAAGAACTTGGAAATTAGACGATGTTAGGCGAGGATGCTATAGCACCCGTGGCGCGCGTATAGTTATGGTAAAAACGGCGTGTTCTTTTGGTCAGGGGTTTGGGAAGAAGTCAATGCTATGTTGACTTGTATTGGGGATACATCTGTTAGGCAGAACGCGACGTGGAAGAAGAGAAGATGCCCAATATGAAGATGTAAGAATAGAAAAGTGACAATATTTTGGTGGAGAGAAAGAGAGGCCTGCTGAAAGAAGTACCTATGAAGCTGGGCTGTCTGTGTTTAGAGACGGGAAACAAGAGGCCGGGGTCTTGACTGTTTTGGGGCGAAAGTAAACAAAGCGCCCCGAGACCCACTCCCGCAACTGATATCAGCCACTCGAGGTTGGGATACACGCTGTTAGAGCCGCTAAGGTCATGAGCGCGTTATGTGATTGGATGAACCCAACTGTCGAACGAAAGCCCTGTCTTCCATCGCGGGGCCGTTTTGGGTTAACGATGCTGCAGGTGCACAGCGCGTCAAGTTTTAGGTTACAGGACGTTTTCTTGCATGAGGTTAACCTAGAGTTTGATGTGTAACTTTTAAAAGCAACTGGATCTTACGAGACTGACTACTAACCTAGAGATTCTTGATTGGAGAATGCATCTCAGGTAGAGAATATCAATCACTGTAGTAGTTTCATCTTGTGACACTGTAATAGTAATTGTGCATCAAACTCTTATCTTGCATCATACAAGTGATACACACTCATCCAACAAGGACTTGACTGATCATGACCAAATCCAAGCAAACTCACAGCCAAGAGATGAGTGATATCCTGTCAATTAGCCTCAGTCCTTTCTTTCTCACCGTCTCTTCAGCCTCTAGTCATTCAAAATCGTTCTAGAAGCTTGTGACCTGCTCGATTCGTTTCGTGGTGGGGCAGATCGTCCGTTGTGTTGCACTGTCAGTGCCAGTCACTGTCAGATCTGTAGAGATAACTTTGATCTTGACATCGTCTCGAGTTCCTGCGTCTTTTTTATTTTTTCTTCTTTCTTTTCTCCCTACACATATTTTACTCGGTTCTTCCTTCTCCTTATGAGACTGCATTGGCCTTTCTGAATATACTTAGCTTATCTCATTCCTTGATCTACTCCGAAATCGCATAGCCACAATTCATGAGATGGGCAACTCTATTTCATGAGCATTACGAGGCTTCATCAGAGGATTATCTTCTCACATCTACCCCCAAAAAAAGAACTCAAAATCTTGCTCCTAGGTGCTTAAGATCACCTATTGTAGCTGCCATGGCCTGGTTCAAAATCATCGCTGGTATCATCAGCTTGCTCACCTTCATGCAGCCCACCTCAGCTGCACCCAGCCGTGAGAGCGCTCACAAAGAGTACTGCCCCGTCCTCTACAACGAACCACCAACCAACTGCCGTCCTCTTCCTGATACATTTTTGACCTTCTCCTCCAAGCCTTCTGATTCGCCTCCCGCAGACACTCATATTCTCGAGGACGCTCTCAGTGCTCTTTCAGCTCTTCAAGACCACTTCTTTGAACCGGATTACGCAACATGGCCATCTGCCATTGATTGGACTGCCGCTGTTGCAGGAACAGTCGTGGCTGGGATGCTCACCACTTTGTCCAAGGCTATCGATTCGGTCGATCTTGCTGGTATTGATGATTGGAGAGTGAAGGAGAACATCATCGCGACTTTCTATGCGCAGCTTGTGGGTTCGTACTTTGGACAGGATGTGCTGTCAATCAGAGGCCAAGTAAGTCGACTCCTCTGAGGAACGAAGTCTTTTATGTTATTGACATTTGATGCAGGCTTACGACGACATATTATGGGTCGCTCTTGGTTGGATCGAGGCTATCAAATTCGTGAGGACTCACGCTGATCTTCACTACCCCAAGATAAAATCCGAGGGGGTTTCTGAGAAAAGTAATCTGAGGGAAGTCATCGAATCTATGCCATGGCAGGGCTACAACTGGTTCTCATCTTTTGCCCACCGGTCTCGCATCTTCTGGAACCTCGCAACTCACGGGTGGGAGACAAAGTTCTGTAATGGAGGCATGGTCTGGAACCCTCGCTTGAACCCGTACAAAAACGCCATTACCAATGAACTCTGGGTGGCTGCCTCGATCTCCATGTACGAGCACTTTCCTGGCGACAACTTCACTGCGCCCTGGCTGAACAGTGCTGCATTCCCGGGTAACGACCCTGCACATCTGGAGGCCGCCATGCGAGGGTACAAGTGGCTCATCGATGTCAACATGACCAACTCCCTGGGTCTATATGTGGACGGATACCATATCGACAGCACCAAGCCCGGTAACACGAAGTGCGATCTTCGAGACGAGATGGTGTACACGTACAACCAAGGTGTCTTGCTAACAGGCCAACGTGGTCTCTGGTCTGTCAGTGGAAGCGCATCGTATCTGGAAGATGGGCATCGTCTGATCCAGTCCGTCATCAGAGCTACAGGATGGAACCTGAAAGAGAACAAGCCCGTCGATGATCTGAAACACTTGGGTCCCGGTCAGTTGCCTCAGTGGTATGGACTCGGCCGGGGAGGCATACTGGAAGAGCAGTGCGATGCTAGTAGCACCTGCTCCCAGGACGGCCAGACTTTCAAGGGTATCTTTTTCCATCACTTCACGGCATTCTGCAGTCCTCTTGAACCTCTAGTCGCCAAACAGGGCAGAACAATCGACCCCCGTGGATACCGACGTGTCAAAGGCATCCACGCAGATGCATGCCAGTCGTACTTGGGCTGGGTCAAACATAACGCCCATGCAGCTCTGAAGACTCGCAATGACGATGGTCTCTTTGGCATGTGGTGGGGAGCTGGCATCTATGGTGCTCTCCCGACACTGGATACCGACGGTATCGACCACGGCGCAGAGAACGCAACCGACTACCGCAACCAAGGAACGCCTGATGACGAGACTTGGGGTGGGCTTCACCGATGGACTCCAGGTACAGGACACTGGTCACCTTCAGGGCCGAAGTCTGGCCAGCATGTTATGGACAGTGTTGGGGAGGACCTTGTACCTCGCGGCGGGAGACACTCACCTCGAGAGGTGAAGATGAAAGGGCAGGATCCCAATGAACGGGGCCGTGGCCGGACTGTCGAGACACAAGTTGGAGGAATTGCACTGCTTAGAGCATATTGGGAGCTTTCCCGATCATTTGAACGATGACGATTTCATGTTTATGACTGATAAAAATGCGTTTATAGAGTAGACAGCATAGACTGCGATAGAATGATGATGATCTGAACGTATCTGCGTTCGTAACATTTCAAAATACGTCTCGATGATGAGTGATTACCTAGTGCCCTTGTTCGATCTGAGATTTCGTCCATCAAAATCATCCTATGTCATGATACACGAGCAAAGTGATAACACATGAAGTTAGCATGGTCGCATTCCGATTGAGGAAAACGGCAAATCGGTTTCCCAGAAGCGAGTGCGAACACAACGTAGGAGATAGGCGACGCTAGATTGGCTGTGACAACCATCACGACAATGACGCTAAGCCTTGTTTGGAGATTCATTCGATGTGTTAGTACGTCAGCGGTGGCTGCGCATTCGCATTCGAAGCTGCGCCGTGGAATTTCGAATGAATCTACAATTAGGGAATGGCTTCAATTGAGAGGGAGCCATACCTTGAATGTTATAAGAAGCCATGATTCGTCGTAGGAGAAGGAGTATTCCCATCATCAAAGAAACATCACAACTAATACATTCAAGACAATTACCCTACATCGCAAACTTTACAATCAAACGATACACTTATTAATCACACAATATTCTTCACTCATCATGGGTCTCATCGGTCTTGCAATCTGCGCTATCATGAGCGCTACAGACTCCTCAAAGCAACAGCCTCGCTCAAGTGGGTGCTGTGGAAGTCGAAAGCAACAAGCCTATCTCGTGCAACAACCTCAACTCATGGGTCCCAACCCCGATTACATGGTCATGAACAGTGGCCGATCTTCATGCCACCAGCGCAAGACAGAACGTCGATATCAGAAAAAGATGCAGCGTGCTGAGCGTATGCAACTCCGAGCCGAACAGCGAGCAGAGAGAGATTATCAACGAGCCGAGAGACGACAAGCGGGTGTTGCAATGATCAAGTCAGGAGCACAGAGGGTCGGCATGATTGGTAGCAGCTCAAGTCAGAATGTTCGTGAAACTAGGGACTTTCATGAGGAGCCTAACAATGGTGTCTACGAGATGGATGCCATGAACCAAAGACATGTTGAAAAGGACGCACCGCCTGCATACGACGATGTGGTGAGGAAGTAATAATATGGGTATGGGAGGGGATGCTTTGGAGACGGAGTTGGTATATGAATATTATGATTAGAGCGATATCCAAATTCGAGAATACGATAAATAAATGACTTTTCGCATTACAAGGCCATCCATCGTATTGTCCAAAACGCCTTTCACTAACACGCAGGGCACGCCCTGGAATAGACAAATACAAGAGCTGTGGTTGGTGGTCCATCAGGTACAACCTCCGATGTCGAACCCCCACGGGATGTATTCTAGCCCCTCCATTGGGGATAAACATTCACTAAATTGCACGCAGTATTTCAGGGTCTTTACAAGTGACTCTTTTATCCAATGTCTCTGATATTAATCAATCAGGCCATTGTCCATTATAACTGCTCGATTCTGAGCAATTTCACTGTACAACATGGCACGACAATCGGCGGTAGATCGGCCTTCAGTGGACTCGGTGAGTCCGCCCAAGCAACATCCGCACCCGCTGTGTACTTCTTATCTCGCTGCAAGCACCCCACAATTCGACGTCACCCCTGTGCCAATTGACTCACAGCTGGTGTCCAACAAAAATTCAGGTCCGGTCGTTCGGCGGTGACTAGAGCGAGAAGACTAAATAATATTTACCTTTTCCTCACTCCAACCTTTGTTTCCCTTTTTTCACATAATCTCTTCACACATTCCCTCACGATGCCTTCAGCTCAAGATCCCATTGTTGCGGTGCCTGTTAACGGCGCCGTGAATGGCACTACCAATGGCACAAACGGCGACTCTCATTCTCGGCCGCATACGCCGATGACCGGAATGGCCTTGACAGAGTACAGCGCCAATCCGTCTACACCGTCGGAGGAGAAGCAGGCGCGCATTAAGGAGATTGTGCCTGACGAGTATCTCCTCCCTACAGGATACCCAGATGTGAGTATAATACTCCCTCAACTAATACCAATTGCGAAGCTAACCGTCTCACTCAGTACCTTCGTCTTATCGCCAGCGCCACATCACGAGTCTACGAGGCCTGCAAGGTCACTCCCCTCACGCACGCCATCAACCTCAGTAACCGACTCGAATGCAACGTCCTCCTCAAGCGTGAAGACGAGCAACCCGTATTCAGCTTCAAGCTGCGCGGCGCTTACAACAAGATGGCCCATCTCGACCCAAAGAAGAGCTGGAAGGGTGTTGTGTGTTGTTCAGCCGGTAACCACGCCCAGGGTGTCGCTTTTTCGGCACGCAAGCTCAAGATCCCCGCGACCATTGTCATGCCCGAAGCGACTCCTAGTATCAAGCACTTGAACGTTGCTCGTTTGGGTGGCCATGTTGTGTTGCATGGCGCTGATTTCGATGCGGCCAAGGAGGAGTGCGCGAGAAGAGAGGTGCAAGATGGTCTTATCAACATCCCTCCCTTCGACGATCCGTATGTTATCGCTGGCCAGGGAACCATTGGAAACGAACTGTTTGGCCAGGTCAACATGGCCAAGGTGGAGGCTATCTTCTGCGGTGTCGGTGGTGGTGGTCTCATTGCCGGAATTGGTCTGTATGTCAAGCGCATGGCTCCTCACGTCAAGATCATCGGTGTTGAGGCCCACGACGCCAATGCCATGGCGCAGTCGTTGAAGGCGGGAGAGCGGGTATTGCTCAAGGAGGTCGGCCTGTTCGCAGATGGCGCTGCCGTTAAGATTCCCGGAGAAGAGACATTCCGCATCTGCAAGGAGGTTATCGACGACGTTGTTGAAGTGACGACCGATGAGATCTGCGCCGCTATCAAGGACATGTACGACGACACCCGATCCGGCCTCGAGCCCGCTGGAGCCCTCTCCATCGCCGGTCTCAAGAAATACGTCTCCCAGAATCCCTCAAACGACTCGAAGCGCAACCTCATTGCTGTTACATCAGGCGCCAACATGAACTTTGACCGTCTGAGATTTGTCGCTGAGCGTGCCACCATGGGTGAGGGTAAGGAGGCTTTGCTTGCCGTGCAGATTCCCGAACAGCCTGGAGCATTCTCCGAGCTCATCAACAACATCATGCCCCATGCCGTTACTGAGTTCACCTACCGATACTCGACAGACGAGGTCGCCAACATCCTCATCGGTGTGTCTCTGACCGCTCCCGCCCACCAGCGATCAGAGGAACTCCGCTCTCTCATGGACCGCATCCAATCCAATAACATGAACGTGACCGATCTGTCACAAGATGAACTCGCAAAGAGTCACATTCGATACCTCGTCGGCGGTCGATCAGGCGTCCCCAACGAGCGACTATACATGTTCACATTCCCCGAGAGACCTGGAGCTCTCGAGAAGTTCCTCGTGACACTTCGACCCAAGTTCAACATCAGCCTGTTCCAGTACCGTAACTACGGCGGTGACGTGGGCAAGATTGTTACTGGCATCTTGTGTCCTGACGACGAGGTTCCTGAGCTGGAGTCATTTTTGCGCAAGATCGGATACCCCTATGAAGACTGCACCAACTCGCAAGTGTTCAAGACATTCCTGCGAACTTAGAGCGAGTTGACGAGCGAGGCATGCATATCTGGGTCGTGTAACATTCGGCGTTGGGTTCACAAAATGTGATGTTTAGTTCTGCAAAAGACGGATGTTGTTATTTGGGTCACAGATTTAGCGAATTTGAACGAAACGAAACGGTGTAGACTGGAATTATGTTATGTGCATGGGACATGCAATATAGAAATGTACTGAAGAGCACAGCTGAGCTGATTTGTCTGAAGCTGTATTGCCCAAGTTGTGAGTGTGCTGGGATGCATTATACCGTGAATTCGAGGGGATTTCTGCCGTTCATATCCACGTGCATTATTGCCGCAATCGCTTCAGGGGCATGCTCTTGTATATCCAGTCGAAGCCATCGGTCATCCCAGTGGCAATCGAGGTATCCTTTGATGGGTGCGCAGACCATATGCTCACCACTGTCGTTGTGATGATGCTCGTCTGTGCCGCTGGAGCATTCAACCCTGGGACCTTGATGGGCTGTGCATTCTATCTCCTCGCAATATTCAGTTTCTTCATTCATTATATCTTCGTTGGAACAATTATCATCACCGGCACAGCAATGAGGCCGCATCGTATCGCTGTAACAAATCCTCGTGGGATTGATGTAGGTTGTTACCTTGTCAATTCCCATCCGGCATTGACCAACAGCCCTCTGGGCCCCATTCTCGTACCCAAATAGCATTCCTCTGCATAGACCAGTGGCTTTGCAAGTGAATACATCAATACGTGTGGTCCCTTGGAGAGGTATCTGGGTTCGGAGAAGAGCACAGCTGCAGCTGTGGGTTATTGTTGATGCTGTTGCGCCAGGGAATCGACGTGTGGATTTTGCGTTAGGTTTAAGTGACTTTGCTGCCACCGCGACAAGCATATGTTCACCGTCAGTAGGAGGTAAACCATATACTAGAGACTCTGGTATAACGCCACAGGTGTAATCCTTAATGAGGACGAGAGCCAAGTCAGGGGAAACAGGCCTGGGCTGAGGGCCGATGACAATATCACCGGCAAGTTCAGTACGAATCTTGTTTGGTCAGCTAATATGATCTGCACCTCGCGAAGATGAGACGTACCATAACAGAGGGTGAAGTGAAATCATCTTCCATGCCACTTGTTCGAATACCTAATCCGATAATCCGATCATTGGGTGCGATGGGGACATGTGCCCAAACCACATCCCTTCGGTCGAGTTCGGACAAACGCGCGTATGTCGTCAACGCAGTTGGGAAGCGAGACGTGTGAGAATGAATAGCCCGTAGAGAAGACCCAATGTAGAAGAAGGTGAGGCCCCTGGTGCCGCTCAAGTCCAGTGTGCGCAGACGCACATTGCGTAATAGCGATTTACCACTCGCGGTGAAGAATTGCAACCTACCTACTGGAGGAGGACCCGGTGTATCCCACATGACTGACCTGCCACCCCAAAGATCAAGACGAGCCGCCCCAAGCTATATAAACGGTCAGCGTTTCGAATAGTCATGACAAGAGGTTGTGCCACATACCCTGAAATCACACACACTTTGCATTGCTTGATCTGAGGGTATCAGAGCAAAGGCAAGGCTTTCACTCCGCCAGGTTTCGTAAGAAGGCATACCGGCGATTCTTTCAATGTTGCGTATACCGCGGCGATCTATCGTGACCCGCATACACCAAACCCCAGCAAAGCTGTCGCTCATCACCGGTGCACCCGCGCCCCTAGTCCAAGACTCGACTTTGTCAAGCATACAAGACAGATCATCTTGGCCAGCTGCAGATGAAATTCTCTCTGCAAGATCTTTGATGGCCAAGTAAGCCCAAACATCACTGTCAGGAGACATGGACCTGATATCTTGGACAAGGGTTGGGGGCAGCCGAGCCAGCTGCCGCATTCCCAACGATTCCGCAATCGAGGGGCTCACTGATAAGATGCTGGTGTCTTCCAACTTGAAGCCAAGGCTTGGACAGAAGTAACGTCTCCATTCTGTGGCGATCCACACACCGTTGAGGGGGTTATCATGGGTGTAATGCTGAAAGAAGAGTTGGTAACACGAAGCATGCATAGTCACAACCCAACCTGCCTGAGGGCATTCAGCCTCCCGGCATAGAGACAAATCCTTTCCTTCAAGTTCAAACGTCTCACTGCCCGCGGGCAATTTGAATAACTTGGTGCAATATGAAGGGCGAAGATGTGTTTCGCATGTTTGTGTTTCGCATGTTACTATAAGTAGGTTGATGTATCAGCATGCCAATAGCAGCCCATATCTCTCACGACACTTACAGGCAATGGACAGGTCACCTGGTGCCATATCGAAAAGGCAAAGCTCGCATTGGTCATGTAGACGGATGTGCCTTTCGTGATATGTATCGCTGTCTTGCATCAAATCGTCCCAATCATATCTATCAGGGTCATAGATCGACAAATCACGGGTTGCCTGAGTTGCATCTGGTAAGCTGTGATCAGACATGTCGCGACTGTTCTGAGATTCAAGAATCTATTACAAAGAAAGGCAGTGAAAAAAGAGTGATTATTCTATTTCGTAGCAAATACTTTATGAAATTTGTATTCTCAGAAAGGGGCTAAAGATGAAAGAAAGTTTGGGATGTAAACAATGATAATATAACGTGGCATATATTCGGTAATTAATGCTAAACTACAGGGGTCTTCCTGTAAAACTCCTGAGCTGTGGCCGTGCTATATCCATGATGCCATCTCACATCTCAATTCAATACAGAATTGCTTTTTGAATATTTAGGTAGTTAACAGACGTGACGCAAGCGCCTTAATCTTAAGGTAGTAGTATTATGGACTCACGGCGGCTGTATTCAACCCCCTCTATCCTCTTTCAACCGACTATCAGACTACAGCTATGCCCTATATGTCAATTCATAGAAGTTTATGATCATGACCCTCCCCCCCAGACTCTAGAGTGTATATATACAGCTCAATCATTACATATTTATAACAAACCTACCTAAGCATAGGCTCAGAAATGTCCCATCTCCTCTAGTCTAAGAACAAAACTGCGAGTTATCTCGGCCAACTGCGGATTAAATACTTGCTGCAATGGGGCTAGACAGTTGACACCTCCTATGCCCAGTGGGCAGAATTATTCTTGAGCTACATAGTATCTAGCTGACGGCACCGTGTGGTGATATTTCACATGTATATTCAAGAATAGTAGTGCCACCGAGATATTTCATTAAAAGATAAGAAGAGCATTGACATTGATGATAGAGAAACGAATCCACCAGTCTTAAGCCTAATCCTCCTCTACCGCTATAAACTCCCGAGACCTGGGAGTGTAGGCATACAGGTCGGATGTTACATCGTCACACCAAACCTTAGCGTATAGTCCGAGATCTGAACAAGTCCACGGAGTGTCCTGATATCCATGACCATAATGCGGAATATCCATCTCCGAGCAACAAACAAGTTCATAGTGTTTGTTATGATCAAGGTGGTCCCCATAAAGCGTGCGGTAGCAGAATGACACGGGTCTGTGACATACCATGACCGGGTCAATTCCTACTCTGCATTGCCCTGCGGACCTCTTTGCGCCGTTCTTATACTCAAGAATAAAACCTCTCATGTATCCAGTGGCCCTTTCGGTGAAGATGTCAATTCTGACAGCGTTCTTCAGCGGAATGTCCACTGTAACAGCGTCACCTCCATTAATCAACTGATCCATCGAGAGGGAAATGATGGGGAATCTAGGGGCGCGTAGCCTCTCCTGATTTTTGTCACCTGCTAAGCCTAACAGTGTAATCCCACCCTTTGCTGGCGTATTGTGGAAAAGAACCGTGGGTGTTCCTCGAAAGAAGTAATTCATATCTTCTTCATGGAAATTTGGACCAAGAGAGAAGTCGCCAGCAAGCTTCGTGGTCATCTAGGCACCCGGTTAGCATCGAGAAGTCACATCATAAACAGGAACTAACCAATAAGCACATGTGATGGCTCGCCGGTTCCTCGCGGTCGTTTCTCCAAGTCCGCAGGCCAAACCTCACGATACGATCGCCATGTGCTATGGGCATGTATATCCAGACTAAATTGGGCTCATAATCTGAAAGAATCTCCTTAACCGTAGTCAACGCGATCGGGTCTTCGGGGGTGTGAGCATGGAGTCCCATCAAAGTGCCCCTGTAGTAAAAGAAGGTGATGCCGGTGATATTGCGTAGATCGAGGGTGCGAATGCAAGTAGCATCTGTACCACGTGGCACCAAGAGAAGCTCAAGCCCTTTGGTGGTCGGATTTGGCGGACTTTGGATGTCCCAAAGTTGAACAGGTCTTGACAATGAGGGACTCAGTTTCATACGCGCATGTCCAAACTGTTTCCCTGATGTCAGTAGCACTACAAGACAGGAAGCGATGCAAGATTCAGGGCTTACTCTGAAATATAACCAAGTATGTTCCGCTTCATCAGAATCAAGAAAGAAGTACTTGTAAGGTCCGTATCGGCAACTCTTATACTCGGGCCAGTTGGGCAGTCTCTCTATGTCGAGTAGCCCATGGGAATCGAGGGTGAGCCGGAACACAAAAGACTCGGGCGGATCCTCGTCGAACTCTGCATCCTGCCCTCGATGCCATTTTTTGAAAGTACCGAGATTGTAAAGCATGTCATCGTCCTTGGATGAGCTCTCATCACACCTTGATAATTCCTCTGCTCTGGCTTCGATAGTCAGATATCTCCAGACAAGACTCCCACGTGAATAAGAAGCTATAAGATGAAGAACCTCAGATGGCAAGGTTGCCAGTTGCGGTATACCCAAGCCTTCTGCAGCGGAAGAGCTTATTGATACTAGCCCGGGTTCAATGTAACCAATGTGTGGCATGGATTGAGATGAGCGTACAACCCACGGGATTCTCCAGGCTGCTGCAACCCAAACACGTTCAAGCGCGGGCTTGTCGTGATATGTCTGCAGGAATAACCAATAACACTCCGAATGCATTGTGACTGACTCAGGAGACCCCTTGCAGTCTCGACAGTGGTCTTGATTGCACAAGGGGAATGAACCACCCTTTACGTTGATTCCTCCTCCTAGAGAGAATTGGAATCTCTTTGTGCAATAACTAGGACAAGTACCATGGCGGTCACCATGTCCATTGAGCACTGTAGCAGAGATGTCAATAACACAAAAGACAGGCCTCGACAGGAAGGGATTTGAGGGACGAGAGTCTTACATGCTATAGCCCATTCGTGCCGGGTGATAAGCTGAGAACAAAGACCACAGATTGGTCTGATAGCGACATGTACAGCGTCCCAATCTGATGTATCTTCATCAGACTCAACGATCATCGGTTCCATCCCCGATTGTGAATCGTTTGAGCTATCAACGTCTGACATCTCGCTTTGCTTGCTCCGGTATGATTCAAAAGAGAACAAAATGCGGTGTGCAACTGTGATGATGGAAGAACAAGGTAATCACACAGAAGAAGCAAAGTGTGTGGACGTGATGTGGTTGGTAGCACTGCGTATTGCATTACAAGGGTCTCAGTGTTAACATCCAATAAGATCGAGTGGCTGATATGATTCTGAGACCATATGGGCATGTACGTAGTATTGAAACTATCCGGAAATATTAATATTGTTCCTCTTGATGCAGCCCGCAAAATATCGACATGCTCATTCTTCAACTCAATCATATGAGTCCAAATCAGCCATTCTATGATCACACGCGAACTCGAGAGTCCCGTCCATGCGAGTACATTCCCAGTGAGAGAACACAACCCTTTCATCATGGTCATGACTTTCCGAACCAGAGCTGCATTCGACTTTACATTGCATAATCCGATCGAAAGGCTTGTCGTTGAAGCTATGGGAATAGCAAAGCCAGTTTGGTGTATCATAAGACTTGAAGGGATCAACCCCGACTCGACATTGGCCCAGCGCCCTCTGAGCGCCGTTGGCGTATTCAAGAAGGAGTCCTCTGCAATATCCGCTGACCTCCTCGTAATAGACATCGACGTGAACAACATCCTTTGCGGGGGCCTCGAAGTAAAGGCGGTCACGGTATGGGGGACATCCTCCGATGGGAGAAATTTGGGGGAATCGTGCTGAAGGCTCGTCACCATTCTTGTCACTTACTGCTCCATATATACCGTGGCCTCTTTTATGCGGAACATTGTACACAAAAACGCTCGGCTCCTTTCCTGATAGGAATTCTTCCTCGGCATATCCATAATAAGGACCTAGCGCGAAATCGCCGGCGAGCTTAGTTGATATCTGTTGACGTGAGCTTTGAGAACAAAGAGGATGCTTTAGCCAGAGACTTACCAACACTGTCGGTTTCAAAAACGTCGGAGGCACGTATACCGTCAGAGTGTCGCGTACACCAATCCTCATAAGACTGTCTTTTCTCGAAATTGGTAGATAAGCCCACATCAAGTACTTCGGATCTATTGCTGAAATCTCATTGAAAGTGGATGTTGCTGATGGGGAGTCGGCTGTGTGAGCGTGAACCCCCATTATATAACCTCTGAAGTAGAAGAATGTCAGACCGGTGATGTTACAAAGGTCTACCGTTCGGAAACGGGTGGCACTAAAGCGGAGGAGTGGTGTAGCAAACATGCTCAATCCCTTTTCTGGAGGGGTTGGCGTGTCCCAAAACTCCCCGTATCCGAATCCTATCTCCTTTCTCAAGAAGGCTCGCCCAAGCTAACCTGAGCATTAGTGACACTCACCCTCAGAGGAAAGGAGACTTTTGAACATACCTTAAAATCAACATGTGAATTTGCTGCTCGGATGGGCACGACGAAGAGATAGGCAAAAGCATTAGACCGAACCTGACTATACTCAGGCCAGCTCTCCAGTTTCTCAATTTGCTTAAGGCCATCGCGATCAACAGTTAGTCTGAGAACGAATTTTTTTCAAGTTGTCTTTATCACAAACAACTGGTTGTCCACGTTGCCATGACTTGATGCTGGTCAACGGGTAACTCTCGATATCAGTTCCTGACGAAGACATACTTTCTGCAACATTTTGTATGGAGCTGAACTTACACAGCGAGTGATGCGGCACAAATGACTTGATCATTTGCAAGACCTCTGGCGGCAAAGTTGCCAGTTCTGGTATCCCAAAAGCTCTTGCGGTAGAAGCCCTCACTGACGCCTTGGTAGTGTCATCGAGATTGAGCCGTGGTGTAAGTTGAACAGGGTCATGTAGCCATGGAAACTTCCAGCACGATGCAACCCATATGCGCTCCATTGCACTCTCTTGTTGGTATTCCTTCATGAACACGCGATAGCAATTGGCATGTATTGTTACAGAAGAAGGGGACTTGGTGCACCTCCTACACTCATTACGTTGGCATAATGGTAGTATTCCCCTAACACGAACTGTTTCGCGGGTTCTGGGATATTGGAACTTTTTAGTGCACTTCACTGGTTTGGTCCCTGTAGGATTACCAATTACTGCGAGGGATTGTTAGTTCAGTACGTGCAGTAGAGGGTAGTGTTGAGGCAAGCTGTTCAGTCTTACATGCCAGAGTCCATTGATCTGGATCCATTGGTTGATTGCAAAGGCCGCAATCTGGTTTAAGATAGATATGTTTCAATCTGTTGTATGGTACTTCGCCCTCATCTTCCTCCTCCATGGCCTCCTCCATATCACTTATACTGAAATCCTCGTCCATGAACATGATGGCTCACGGTAAGAATTAGGTTCACTGGGCGTGTAGGAGAGAGATGAATATGTGAGAAAGAAAACAACCGCTCAAAGCGAATGCTAGCTAGTCTTTGGCTTTAATTAAACGAACAGTTTAAAGCAGAACTTAGGTTGCCGTGGGAGCGAATGTGGCTGTGCTGTGGCTGGTAGAACGACTTACAAGAGAACCATGGGTATAGAAGTTGAGACTTAGGGTATAGTGATTATCTTTTATTGTTATAACTCTAAATAGAAGGGACGCTTAAGACCGTTCTGGAGCTCCACTGCTTCGAAGGGTTCACCGGGCGTCCGTAGACAGTGACAACTAGAGATACCAATCATAACCATGCTACGCTCGACTGATTAGAATGACCGCACAGAAATCATGTATAAGTATCGGTGAATGGCCTGACAGCAGCCAAATTCTAATCGGATACGTAAGTGCGTTTCGTCAAGATGTGGAATGTCTTCTTCCTAATCAACCAGTGGAGCAGAGACATTGTTGACTTCATGAAGTGAAGGGCTGTGATATGGCTGGTAATGCGACTTGTGAATACCTTCCATAGCATAATTATATACATCAGGCCAGAAACCACAAATGCTTCTCATCGTGAGGCGGGAAAGAAATAAAGAGTTCTTAGTCGTCGTCCTCTTCCTCATCATGTCGAATGTACATACCAAAAGTGTCTGACTTGTTGTCACACAGGAACTCAAGATACAATCCTGCTCCTGCGCGCATACACTGCCAATCATCAATCTCGCAAGGTTCATGCTTGTGGTCATTCGTGACAGTCGTACACTCAACAACACAACTTCCGGCTTCTACCAATGATCCTGACCCTGAATCATAGATGTCGCGGAAACAAAACCAGGAGGGCTCTTCGTAAGCTTTAAAAGGGTCAATACCAACCCGGCATTGCCCTACCGCCCGCTGCGCACCGTTTGCATACTTCAGGAGCAATCCTTTACAATACCCATTCCTGCGATCGTAATAGACATTAGCACAGGTGACGTTCTTCGCTGGAGCTACAGTGTTGATACAGCCCAGACCCAAGGGATCCATGTCGTCGTTGTGGTAGCGAGGAAACGACAATAAGGGTTTCCCTTCAAAGCTATGCTCGGTAACTATACCAAGCGAACCGCCTACTCCCTCAATCGGTACATTGTGAACAAGCACAGATGGCTCATTGCCCGATACATCAAGAGTATCCGTATAACATCGGTAAGGACCAAAGAGGTAGGTCCCTGTGAGTTTGGTGCATATCTACTGATGTGAGAAATATTGTAAAGAGATTAGATGATACGCAAACTTACCTCTATTTGTCTTTGCCAGGTATCCCCCACGCCGATCCGAAGCAGGCTATCGGTACTAGATATGGGGATATACGTCCATATCATCTGGTCTCGTTCATGTTGAGAGAAATATTGTATGGTCGGTTTTGCAACTCGTACATTCGCTTTGTGGGAGTGAACTGCCACTATGAAGCCTCTCAGAAAGAAGAAGGTAAGTCCTGTGGTATTGAGGAGATCGACAGTGCGGTATCGAATGGAACCTGGACGATCCGGCTGCGGAAACATTTTCAGTCCTCTCAAGGGAGGGCTAGGCGTGTCCCAAAATGGGAAGTCTCGAGAATCATTAGGATTATCAATGAAAGCTCGTCCAAACTTGCTTAATATTAATAAATTGTCCCACGGGGTCGAGATATAACCAACCTTTGAATAAATGAAAGATCTACCCGCTTGTCCTTGCGTGAAGAAAACGTATGTGCAAGTGTTAGACCGCGTGTGATTATACTCTGGCCAATCATGTAATCTTTGGATCTCTTTCAAGCCAAGACAGTCCACAGTAAGTCTGACGATAAACGACTCTGCTTTACTCTCATCACAAGTAGTATCCATCCCTTTCGATTCGCGTTTCCAAGCTTTCACTGCTGCCAGAGCGAAGCGAGTAGCATCGTGTTGAGGCTCGAAGGGATTTTGGAAGGGCCGCGACATCTCCTCAGCAATGTTTTGGATGAGAGAATATTGCCAGAGGAGATTATCAGGGATATAAGACCTGACCATTTGGAGCACTTCTGACGGCAAAAGCGCCAGACCTGAGATACCAATGGCCTCGGCAACTGGCCCCCCTATTGACACCAACGTCATGTCAGTGAGATCAAGTCGAGGCTTGCGCTGGGGAGGTCGGTATCGCCAAGGGGACTTCCATGCTGAAGCGACCCATATGGCGTCCATGGCATCTTCTCGACGATAAGACTGCTGAAAAACACGGTAACAGTTCGCATGTACTGTCACAGATGGATGAGCCATTTCGCACGTCTTGCATTTGAGACGTTGGCACAGTATTAACTCGTCTGCTGTTTCAACGACATCCTGAGACTCTGGAAATCGGAACTTGTTGGTCAAATATGACGGGCTGAGGCCATCCTCGTTCCCAAGTACTGGTTGACTTTAGATCGGCAAAATGGAAGAAACATATGGAGCGGGTTTCTCACAGGCTACGGTCCACTCGTCGATGTGAACAGTTTGATTGCAAAGTTCGCATTCTGGCTTGATGTAGATATGTCCTTTTGCCTTCAAGTCCTTCATCTTAAGGTTGTCCAAGTGCATCTCCCCGAGGAGCGACAAAGAGGGTACTGAAGCAAGGACACTTGAGGTAATAAAGATTCCACTACATTCAACTTGGGCTAAGGTACCTAAGTATTTGTATCATTACCTTACCTAGGTACCTAGGTCAGGATGGAGGCCCCGAGTTCTTTCCTCGCGAGTCCTTGAAAGGTATAAACTGCAAGAGCGGGCGAGTTGCTGAGTATGCTGCAACTGTCTAGATCGCCTCTGCAGTAAGCCTGGCCGATTCGGAGTAGCCTACTCCGTAGTGCATCTGAAACAGCCGAAATGGACATCCTACAGTGTTTTGATTAAAACTGTGGCTCTTCCAAATCATTTTCCCAAGGCAGATATCTGTCAACCAATTGGGGCATGCGCGGTTAATGGAAAAGGGAGAAGGACCCAGGCTGCCAGGTAGCTGCCGTGAACGATCTCAGGAGGCTGCTTTTTTCCAGCGTAGATTTAAGGTAGCACCTGCATTTGGTTTATTAATGACCTGAAAATACGAATTGGCCTACATCAATTCATTCCTTCTTCTCCTTCTTCTAGCGAGTTTCCATGACCAGGGCAAGGTGGTCATTGCGTTGCCTGACCGCTGTCCCTGGGTCAGTGCTACCTTCTAGAAAGATCACAGCTAAGAACCCTGTGGGTGGCCTCAAAACTTTTACATAGAGACCCTGTCTCGGACGAACGACACTGAAAAGAATTACATACAATATTTGCTTGTGATCCAGCAATTCTTCAGACGACAGAAGAAGCAATTGATGCAGGTCGCCTCACAAGGCTGCAGTTTTCCCACCACAATCGCTGCATGTTTTCTGCAGACTGATCTGATGGGGATAGGTACTGACAGCCAACAGCCCGCAGACATGAAACACCATGACGAAACGTTTCACGAAATGATTCCGCAGAGCTTTCTATTTATTACCTTTCGCAAGGATCCTCCTCCGACAAGCTGCCGCATCTGGCATTGGCATTGGCATGGCGATGCGAACGTGCCTGAATGAAGCTGCAAATTATCAAGCCATGCATCTATTTTCAGCCACGGCCAACGCTAACTGTCGCAGCATCCATCTGCATGACAAGAGGTCAATGCAAAAGGGAGGCTCTTGAGAAAATACTCATCAGAACGAGAGTACTGATGGTATCACGACATGTATCAAACTTCTCAAAACGACCTCCCACGGCCATGTTTCCTCGCAGCTTGCCGAGGCAAATGACAACCATATCGGTCGGATATATCACCAAAATGATGGTCTGCTGACCGATGGCATAACGTGGCTGGCCCCTTTCCCGGCAGGCTGGAGGCTGGCTGCACGGATCCGACGATCAGGATCGACATATACGTAGCAGAGGGGGGAAATGATGACGGCAGAAGACGACCGCTACTAACCCTAAAAGACCATGGCTCACCGTCAACCACGGCTTCGTCAAACTGATGGGACATTGTTAATTATTGGCCATGCATGGGTTACTCTATGGAATCAACAGAAGCAAGCTATCGGGTCGCTTCCGCTGCATCAGCTCTCACGCAGGTTATTTTTTGTCAGATTATTCCACCCCTGCCAAACATCAAAGAAAGATACCAGTGAACCGTTAAGCGCCCTGTGCGCGCTCGGTCATCTGCGCTTGGTGCCGCTCGCTAGTGAGGATGAGAAGACCATTACCGGGGTCCTTGAAAGGGTTTGGTCAAGGTCCATGACGAGCAGCAAACAGCACATCGCATCCCACTGAAGCTTTATCGAAGCATCCACCGAAGCGCCTCAACGCACTGACCCTCAGGTTTCTTCCCAACAGCAGCTCCGGGGCTGGCCCCGTTTCACTTTGTGATGGATGTCCACTGCCCTAAGACGCCACTAACTTTAGGTACAGGGCAACAACTTGCTAAGCTAAGTACGGACGTAACTGGTACTGCGACCATCTTAGCTACATGCGCTTGTGCCAAGGTACCGGCACCACCACGCGGGCAGCCCAGGGCATCTCAGTTTATCAGCAGTCGCATCATCGCGAGAGTCAATTTCTGTGCCGTTCGGTGATTAACCCAAAGTTTGACTCTCGAAACCGTTCCTTTCCCGTTGAATTGCTTGCATTACCGATGCTTGCTTGCTTGCTTTTGGCCTGCTCATACTTCTCCACTCAAAGCTTCACTTCCACAGGGGCCCTTGTCCATTTGCTCGCTTCTTACACGCTCCTTCACCGTGTGTGACGGCACTGCCCGCCCGCCCAGCTAACTCAGGATAGTACCTACAGTGCTGCCCTGGATGTACTTTGCCTAACTACCCCACACCAAGCTTTCCTTGTGCGTGTGAGTGGGCGTGTCGAATGCAAGAGGGGCCTTCTGTGTCGTGGTCGTGGTCTTGAGTGGGCGTCGTTCATGTGGCGGCCAGGACTGGCACTGGAATCCATCTTTTCCCATGCGGATCTATCTATGTCCTACCTTACATACTGTACATGCTCCTTTGACTTGACCTTCCTCAACCGATTTGCTCTTCGAGCTTCGCCAATTGCCACTCCTACAATAGCTTCCTTGTTGCTTCTTGACAGCTCCCCGCCAGCTTTTCTTCTTCTTTAACTTATCTTCCATCCGTGAACATCAGATAACCTTCGTTTCTTGGCTTCTGCTCAAGCTTTGGTAAGTCCCAACACGGGTCTCCATTCTTTGTCCGCCATCCGTCATCGCTCACACTCATGGAAAGCCACCTTCGATCTATCCACGCGATCATTCTTAACGTTCAGCATCTACGCCTTCACCTACACAACAGCTCGCTCCTTGTTCTCGTGTTACGAAAAAAAATCCAAACCGCCGCCTTGGAACTCTGTGCGACTTCTACCTTGATATTCAGTCTGTGACTGCAGCTTTTACGCCCTCTACCTATCACGGGGCCTACGGATCGAGCCTGGGCTTCAACACAAGCCTTTTGTGCGTCCATATTCCAAGCCACAGTCGGCAAAACGATTGCACGAAAGCGATCATCTTATTCTCCTCAAGGATTGCTTCTCAACGTCACACCGGAGCATGACTGTACCTTGATCCACTCTCCAAGTTTCACTTGACATTTCCGCGTCATAACCTTGGAGATACAAAGCCAGGAATAAAGAACAAAGGTCAAGAAACTGCCACCCTCAGCTGCGGCGGCGGCTCGAGAGCTTGCTGGAGGGGAGGCAATTGTCCTCGTCGTTGCGATTCCGCTGACTTCCAGCAACACCGCTTTTTGCCAAAACTGGAACCATGAGGCGAGGTCGTTCCCCAAGCTCGCCATCGCCTTATAGGGCTTTGGCTCATCATCAGCAGGCCTCGGCTGCTGCGGCATCTTCAGACTCGATTTCACTGATTCGGTCTTTCAATGTCGAAACAAACCCAACGCGGCCAGTGCGGCCTTCGCCGCTCACAGCATCCCTTATCCGAGACATGCCGCTAGATCTGGTTGACCGCATCAGGTCCTTCCCTCTCTTTATGTCAGCTCCGGAAGAGTTTCTTGTTGCTATAGGAAATCACCTGAAGCCTCAAATCCAAAGCCCTAATGACCATATCGTGACGGAAGGAGACGAAGCCAAGGCAATGTATTGGTTGGTTCGAGGTGTAGTTGCTGTCACTTCGCGTGATGGTGAGGCGGTCTATGCTGAGCTCAATCCCGGATCGTTCTTTGGAGAAATCGGTGTTTTGATGCAGATGCCTCGAACAGCTACTATTGTAGCGCGCACAAAGTGTCTGTTGCTAGTGCTGAAGAAAGAGGATTTACACGCGGTGATACCCAAATTCCCGGAAATGGAAAAGGCAATCCGAGAAGAGGCACAGGAACGCTTGAACCTTCTAAAAAAGAAACGGCAAGAAAGTGGAAGATTGGTCAAATCTCCCCAGGGAGACTTCAGCGCTCGAGAAGCCGCCCCTGGAGAGGTCTCTACTGGAGAAAGGGGCGCTATCAAAGACGGCGCGGTCGTCAACAACAAGAAAAGAAAGTCCCCAAGCCCTGGAATCATGGAGGACCCAGCTGCCGGTAGTGCGATTGGAAGCGGTCAAATCAATATTCGAACAACACTTAAGGAGTTACCGCTCTTCTCTACACTTCCTGCAGATATTCTGCATTTCCTGGGATTGAGTGTCCAACCGAAATCCTATACCCCATTTACAGATATCGTTCGTCAAGGCTTACCAGGAAACGAAATATTCTTCATTGTTCGTGGCGAGGCGGAGGTTATTCACGACGAGCCAGTTTACGATGATAACATTCAGAATAAGGCAAAGGCCATCCCAAAGCGACCTCGATTGAAGGCAGGCCAATACTTCGGCGAAGTTGCAAGTCTCGGACTGTCGCGAGGTCGAACAGCCACTGTAAGATCTATCACCTCTGTGGAGTGCATCATGATTACAGGCGACGTCCTGGATGAGTTCTGGAGACGCTGCCCTTCAGATATCCTGACACAGGTCAAAGAAACTGCACGATTACGTTATCAGAAACAGAGCGACGACGTTGTCATGGTTGATGTTGATGTTAAGGAGAAAGCCAACAAATCTGACCCGCCCACGCCCACAACACCAACACGAGCGTCCCTCCCTGACCTCACCTTTACTACCCCATCTAAGCCTGGGTCTCCAGCGAAAGACGATACAAGCAACATAGCACCCAAGGACCCCGATCCGTTCCTAAGTGTGAACATGGAGAATATTCGAAATCGAAGACGGCATTCGTTGGCACCTCCAATGCCTCCAACAGATAGCTCTACGCCAACAAGCAACGGTGTGAGGTCTCGCCTCTCGGAAGTAACTCCTATCAAGTTTGCATTTTCTGATGCTTCAGCTGACGACGACGACGTCCCGGCAAAGCGAGTACGGACGACTCTGCCTACCCGACCAATCACTATGAGCAAACCAGTGCTCTCAGATGAGATCCTGATTTACATCTTCAAGCACGTGGATATAGGAGAGCTGTTTCGACTGCGCTTGGTCAGCACACACTGGCGTAAGCTCTTGACTACATCCCCTAAAGTTTGCCAAGATGTCGACCTCTCGATTTACAACCGCAAGGTTACTGACGAAGTCCTGATCAAGGTGCTTGCCCCCTTCATTGGCACTCGTGCTCTGTCCATTGATCTGAATAATTGCTTTCATATAACGGATGAAGGATTCGGAGCTCTATGGCGCAGCTGTGGCAAAAATGTCAAGAAATGGAAGATGAAATCAGTTTGGGACGTTTCAGCGAACCAAATTTTAGAGATGAGCGAAAATGCAAAGGGATTAGAAGAAGTTGACTGGAGCAACTGCCGCAAGGTCGGTGATAACCTTCTAGGCCGCGTTGTTGGCTGGGTTGTACCTGATCCTCCACCTTCGAAATCGGTCGTTATCTCAAGTTCTGCAGCTCGATCGCGAAGCAAGCAGCAGCAACAGAAGCATGCCGCACAGCATGTTTTGCCGCCTGGTACAGTGGTTGGGTGCCCGAAACTCAAACGCCTCAACCTCTCCTATTGCAAGCATATCACAGATCGTTCCATGGCTCATTTAGCAGCACATGCTTCGAACCGTATCGAGTCGCTGTCCCTTACACGTTGCACATCGATTACTGATGCAGGCTTTCAATCGTGGGCACCTTTCCGGTTTGAAAAGCTATCGAGGCTGTGCCTAGCGGATTGCACGTATCTCTCGGATAACGCTGTCGTTGCCCTGGTCAACTCAGCCAAGAACCTTACACATCTGGACCTATCGTTCTGCTGCGCACTATCTGACACGGCGACAGAGGTTGTCGCTCTCCGTCTGCCAAAGTTGCGGGAGTTGCGGTTGGCGTTCTGCGGCAGTGCGGTTAGCGATGGAAGTTTAGAAAGCGTGGCGCTCCACTTGAACGATTTGGAAGCTCTCAGTGTTCGTGGCTGCGTGCGTGTCACTGGTCGAGGCGTCGAGAATGTTCTCAATGGATGCGGGCGACTGAACTGGATGGATGTCAGTCAATGTCGTAACCTGGAGTCTTGGATCCGAGCCGGTGGTGTTTCGAATTGGGGGTTTGATGACCGCATAGGTCAACGTTCTATAGAGCCCACGTCAAGCGAAACCTCTGGACAGGGACAATCGGAAGATGATAGTCCTGCGCCCAAGGCCATGAGCGTTGCCATGCTCACATCGCAGAACTTTATGCCACGATCTGCGTTTGGGTACCGAGCCAAGAGAGCACGACGACCGGTGCGGTTCGTCATCGAGAAAGGATTTGGAAGTTTACGATAAAGAAAGGCTGGCGCCTCGCAGGACATTTTGAGGAAATGATTGGGAAATGAGTTGGAACGGAACGCATTGGATCTATGTTTCGCAGCATGGCGTCAAAGTCGTGGAGCATTTGCCATTACTACATATCAAGTTTGGTGCGATATAACGCACATTCGGGTAGAGAAGAAAGCATGATGCAAAGGGGTGAATGCTGGGAGGAAGGATGCTTAGTAGATAGATACCCTTGATGGAGGTGTTGATATCCTTCATAATAATACTGGAATTGAAAAGGAGCAGCCGAAAATAGAAGAGGCTAGAAAGAAGCTAACGTCAACGTACCTATCTGTGATGTAACTATTCCCATAGCGTAACACCAGGAAATCCGACGGGGCCTGGAGTTTAGAGCTTGTAGGCGCCGAGAGTGATCAGTGATGATGACCAACTGAGTCACTGAGAGGCGCCGGTTCTTTCCACAATATTCCACCGGCACACCCACGTGATGTCGGATTTTAGGTAGGCCCCACAGCCGGAACCAACGTCATGCTTTGCATTCTTTTACCGGGGAACTTATAATACTCTCGATTGCCCGTCCCCGCTTCAACCTTTTCTTTTGTAAACGACTTGCATATCCCCAACTAACAACTGCATCGCCAGAACGACGATGTCCTTCACAATGACTGTCCGCCAGGGCCCTGCGCGACTTGCGCAGAGGCTTCCTGAGCTGTCAAAGACTGCTTTCCGCAACACGGCATCCGTCCGAAGCTTCCACGTCCAGTCCAAGCCCACAGCCAACTTCTTCACATCGCGCGTAACATCCGCCGCCACCCGCAATGCCTTCCAACGAACAGGCCGCGCTGGTGGTCGATCATATAACCAACAGGCTGCGGGAGCTGCTACAGCGCCTCAGTCGACGAGCCGACGACTCTTGGTTGGAGGTGCCATCTTTGGTGGTACGCTTGTTGCCATCAATGCTGTCTTCAACCGGGAGACCCGTGAGGATGGCGGCATGCCCGTTTACGAGCGCGAATACTTGAACAACACCTTCTTACACACTGGTCTCGGAATTGGTATCATTGGATTGACGGCTCGACAAATGGTTCAGACCGGCTTCGTTTACCGAATCATGGTTACTAACCCTTGGGTTGTTGGAATTGGTGGCCTCGCTCTCAGCTTCGCCACCATGATTGGAACTCGATCTATCAGCCCTGACAAGTGAGTGATTGAATTTATCAATGCAAAAGTTGAAGCATTTTTACTAACGATTCCCAGCTATATCCCCAAGTACGCCCTCTGGACCGCTTTCAACGCCACCCAGGCTGCATTTGTCGCTCCTCTCCTCGCCTTCGTTCCTCCTGCTCTTCTTGGACGTGCCGGTCTCTACACCATCGCCATGATGGGTGGTCTTGCCGTTGTCGGTGCCACTGCTAAGCAGGAGAAGTACCTCTACATTGGTGGTCCTCTCCTGGCTGGTGCCGCCATCGTCGCTGCTTCTGGTCTCGCCCCTCTCGTCCTCCCCGCCACCGCTATCCGAACCCTTGCCTTCACTGAGAGCATCTGGTTGTATGGTGGTCTTGCTGTCTTTGGTGGTTTCACTCTGTACGATGTGCAGAAGGTCCTCCACCACGCTCGTCTTGCCCAAGCTGGTGTTATCCGCCGTGACCCCGTCAACGAGAGTATCTCTCTTGAGCTTGACTTCCTCAACATCTTCATCCGCATGGTTCAGATCCTGATGATGCAGCAGAACCGACGCAAGTAAGCGATTGGTGACGGAGTTGCATAGAAGTAGCGCTGTAGGCGTTTTGTATTATTTTTAACAAAAGGATTGTTAGTCGGATGGAGGATAATGAACTCCTCTCCTGTTTTTTGTTGAAACCGGTCTACAAGTCGATGGATTTTCCAGTCTCTTAATTTTAGGATTAGCAAATAAGAATAAAAAAAAAACTTCAAATGCTCAGAGTGGAGTAGATTTCAAATGTTTTATAATATTGTGACTAGGTATATGTTGAATTTCTGTCCTCTCATTGCCTCATTCCAAGTTAAGTTTCCTGATATCATTGGTTCTGTTTCCATGCGTCTGCTAAGCCAAAATGCAATTATCCTCGAATATTTCTTTACTCCAGAGGTGGGAACGGCCTCATGAAGTGGCTCGGGCACTCATAGCCAGAGGGGTTATTGTGGAGGTATAGCTGGTGATACTCCTCAGCAGTCCACCACTTTCCAGCGGGCGCAATCTCGGTAACGATGCCGCCCTTCCACCATTGCTTGTTGGCCTTCTCTGTAACCTCGCGCGCAATCTTCTCCTGCTCCTCGTTGTGGAAGTAGATAGCAGATCGGTACTGGGGACCGGTATCGGGACCCTGGCGGTTCAGCGTCGTGGGGTCGTGCGTCTTGTAGAAGAATTCTAGGAGTTGTGCGTACGAGACCTTTGTAGGGTCAAAGATGATCTGCGCAGCCTCAGCGTCTATGATTGTTAGCTATGGGCAAATGCGAATGGTGGGGATTGCGACGTACGGCCTGTCTTTCCACCACAGACGGCGCGGTAGCTAGGGTTGTCGAGATCACCGCCAATGTATCCAACCTTTGCATCGATGAGACCCTTGTCGGCAAAGTGTCTGCGGTACAGATGCTCTGTTCCCCAGAAACATCCCGCAGCGACGGTGCAGCGCTGGGCGCCCTCGGGGATGACAGATGCAGCGGATTGATCGGGAGCGATTGAGAGACGAGTAGATTGTGTGAAGGGGCGGGCGAGACGCGCCAAGAAGGGAGGGAGGTAAGACATTTTGGTAGGTAATAGAGATGAATGCGATTGTATTGAGTTGTTCTGTTCTGTGAAGCTATCGAGGGAATCGCATTGATATTTGAATGTTTTTTCGGGCTGTCGGTCGGTCAATGCGAATGACAAATCTTTACAAGGGGGAGCCTAAGTAAGTGTGGCGGGGGTTGGAGAGTAGAAGCTGCGTCACCGAAGACGCAGATGACGATTGGATTTCGCAGAGCTCTGCTTCCTCTTTTGGGAAGGTGGCGTGCCGTTTAGTTCAAGGGTCTTTTTCTTCTGCCCCGCGGTTTTTCACTTTAGCGAGAAATCAGCGGTTGAGGCTGTGTTTTAGTGCTTGATTACCTGAACAGATTTACTGTAACGGGAGTGACCTACAGGGCTGTGAGGTATTTGAAATAGGTAATTCTGCTTATACGCCTGTTGATGTGTGAGTTGCCGGCTTATGTTGGCTGTGCATACGCTTCTTGTACGCTCAGTTACAGATACTAGTCAGTACTTGTTAGTGAGTGCCCAAGCAATCTCGGCTATATTTGTGGATTCCATTATTGCCGTTGGGTACTCCATACCTACGGATAGGTAGGTAATGTATTCTTTGATATGCGCCCTATGCCCTCAGGGCGTGCTCGCATGTAGCTACTATTAATGCCTGCAAACGCTCTCACACGTGCTAACAAGGATAACTGCCGTTACTATGCCAAGCATATATATAAATAATTCCTAGGATACGAAATGTAGCAGAAACGCGATAAGATAAATAATATTCGGTCAATTAACTACATAAGTCTCGGAAGTCACCGTCCGTTGAATTGCGGAGTTTAAACTCTCGCCTCGTCTTCCCCGCCGACTCGGCCGACCTCGGTTCCCCAGTCGGACATAGCATTAGTAATTTACACTTACACTTACACTGACTGACTGACTATATATCATCCTCGAAACCCTCTATAACCTATTCAATTAACTATACACACTCAATATCTTCATCATGGCTTCATCAAACCTTGCTCAACGCATTCCTCCCGACTCTTGGGACTCACACATGCACATTGTCGACGTTGAGAACTACACCCTTGATGCTTCAGCCAAATACCGTCCTACATCTCACAGTCTGGACCAAGCTCTCGCTTTTGAAGCCAGTGTTGGACTTCGAAACATAGTTCTCGTTCAACCATCTATCTATGGCCTTGACAACTCGTGTCTGCTCGATGGCCTGCGTGCCCTTGGTGCTGAGCGCGGACGAGGCGTTGTTGCTATTGACCCTGAGGCTGTCAATCAAGAGGAGTTGCGTTCTTGGCATGAACTGGGTGTGCGTGGAGTGAGACTCAATATCCTCTCGAATGAAATTGCGATTGATGCGGCCGAGTTGGAAAGGCTGTTGATGCTTTATGCTGATGCTGTGAGACCCTTGGGATGGGTTGTTCAGGTCTATGTCCCCATGGATATGGTCACTCTCCTTGAGCCCATCATCCCGAAACTCAATGTCAAGTTCTGCATAGACCATCTTGGACAACCACCCCTGAACAAATACGCAGGCGCAGACCCATACGACATACCAGGCTTCTCGTCACTCATCAATTTACTCAAAACCGGCCAGACATATGTCAAGCTGTCGGCCGCTTACAGGATGAGCACACTCCCTGACTACAGCGATTTGGATCCCGTCGCGAAGGAGGTCATTCGAGTCGCTGGAAAGACTCATGTTGTCTTTGCAACTGACTGGCCTCACACAAGATTTGAGGGATTGGATATCAAGCCCTGGATGGAGAGAGTGCTGAGCTGGTGCGGCGATGATGAGCTTCTCACAGATCGGCTGTTTAGAGGAAATGCTGAAGATCTTTGGGATGTTCAGAGGCCATCAAGGAGGGCAGACCAGTGATTGAGATCAGTTATGGCTGGGTTAGGGGGGGATCTCATTCATGGCGTTCAAAGATGATTTCGTTCTTTCTGCACCGGACATGTGTACTTGTTAGTATTTTCGTTTATGTATTCGTATCATATCTGACTATCATTCATCTGTACATCATTCTGCCGTGGCATTGCGATACCTGAAACGTCAAGAACGATTTCCAAAAGGGCCGCAACCAGTCCAAAGGCCATTCTACACGGAGCGCGAGACTATACAATTCAAGCCACGACTCCATGTTCCAGCATGAAGTTTATGGTTAGAAGTATACTTCGATAACACCTTCTCCGAGTAGGGCCGAGCAGGGTTCGGTGTGCGGACCTTGAGGGTTCGGCAGATGCGGGTATATAACGGCAACTCGGCATCGATGTCCAGGTGTGGGAGCTCACAGTCAGGACTACCAATGCCGAGGAAGCCTCTTCTCTCGGTGAGCTCTTTGCTCTTGGATAAATCAAGATCCGCGGTTTCTTGAGTGCCTGATACCTGGCTAAGAACTTGATGATTCTAGTTCATTTGAGTTTCTGGGGATCGGATTTGCATCGGTTTCTTGATCTTGATAAATCCTGTTGTCATTGACGTCGATCACATCAGTTTTGGTATATTCCAGAATGCTGCTACCACAGAATCCTTGATCAACCAAAATTCTGAGGGTTGTTCCCGGACTCATAGATAGCGCCCACCCGTACACTCAGGGGTTCAAAGGAAGACAAAGCCTCGAAAACTCCTCGGTC